>JAHREE010000034.1:128981-269918 GCA_033628505.1 Tringa tobata
AATTTCTGCTCTGAGTAACTGGCTGTCACCAGTGGCCAGACCCACCACTGACAGCAGTTTCCTGGGAACATCAGGCAGTGTAAAAGGTGCTGCTGGGCCAGGGGCTTTACACCCCAGGGCAGCAGGGCAGGACCTCGCAGGGGGCCTGTCCCACCACCCTGGTGCAGGGCACAGGGGGCAGCCCCAGGTAGCCCCATGGTTGAGGTGGAGGTGGGAAGCCCACCTTGAGGTCTGGACCAGTGGGGCCCGTGGCTGGGCAGGCACAGAATCTTGTGCTCTCCTGCTCCCTGCCGCTCTGGAGAGCGATGCCATCATGTGCTTGGGGTAGGGGGAGAAGCATGTCTCCCCAAAAGTAGGTGTCTCCTCCAGGCTGGTGTCTGCAGGCAGGGCAGGCTGAGCGGTGACCGAGCCTGGGGCTTTGCTCCCTGTGGGACGCTGACCCGGTGTCCTGTCCCTGCTGCTCCCGGTGTGCTGGGCTGGTGGCACAAGCAGGCCACGAGGACAAGGGACTGAAATGTCCTACATAACAGCGTGAGGGGAGGAGAGCCTCCACCCCAAGGACTTTTGTTCTGCCTGTGACAAGCAGAAAGGGAGTAAAAATAGTGCCTATTGTAGTGTGCAGGCAGCAGGCTGCGGCAGGGTTGTGTAATGGTGCCAGCCAGCGTGGGGTGGCACCGCCGGGGCTGCTGCGGGGATGTGGGTCACCCGGACACAACCCAACAAGGTGGCAGCGGTCCCTAGGGGAGAGGAGGGGTGTCCCCACTACTCTCCTAATGCCCATCTGGGGCCTCCCAAGTCCCAGTTTGGGGCTGCTGCCGCCCAACTGCCGGGAGCAGCCGGCTCCATCCCCTGCCGCCTGCCCCCACCTGCATCTCCCCAGCCTGCCCTTCCCCGGAGCAGCCCAGCTCCTGCAGCCTGTCCTCCCCACGCTCCAGCCCCGACCAGTATGCCAGCTCTCCTCTGGATGTTCTCCAGTTCCCCTGCCACCTCCTGAGCTGGAGAGGCAGGACCAGCCTCACCATTGTCCAGGAGAGCAGACGCTCACACCCCACTGTGCACTGCACCACACGGGGACATTTTGCCTTAATGTTTGTCAGCAAAACCTTGAGATTAAGATGGGAAAGAGCATGGACCGCCCTCCAGCAGCCAGCATGGCAGTGGCAGGAGCCATTCGGGCTGGACCTGTGGCCGTGCCAGGGCAGTCATGCCTACGTCCTCACCCTGAGAGCAGTCAACGTGCCGGATTCTGCAGCTGGTGTGCTGCCGCGCTTCGCCGATTCGCTTGCAAATTGCTTTCCAATACCACGGTCCCGTCAAGTGTTTTAGCAAAAGCTGGATTCTGCTTTTTTATGGATTAGACACAGGTCCGTCGGCACCAGCAGGAGCTGGTTCCTCCGGCGAGACGCGTGGCTGCAGAGTAAGTGGGTCAGGGCAGCGGCTTTTGCAGACACCAGCCAGAGCTCGGGGCTGGCTGCCTGCGAGACGCCGTGCCCAGCACTCTGCTTGCCTGGCAGAGAGGCACAAAAAAACCACTTGCAGACGTGGCTGAGCACAGGCAAGCACCCGCCGCTCAGGCATTTGTGGTTTTCAGGGTACCACTACGTCTTAACCTGACCACAAAGCCACCGGTGTCACTCCTCGGTGGGAGTCAGGCCAAGGTCTTGAAAAGGCTCCGAAGCAGGTTGGTGTGACTGTCACATCCAGCGAGCAACACGCTGACCTGAAGCAGGAGGGACGAACGCGCACATCTGCAAGGCAAGGGAGGGTTGCACTCCCTGCCCCAGGCAACACAGTTTGTCCATGGTTTCTGCCTTAGAGTTGGCAGAAAGCAAAGAGCTCAGGTAATAAAAGCAGAAATGCTGGTACCTGCCTGCCCAGAGCACCTGAACCATACCCCAGCCCATGTCAAAGCGTCCACCACGGCAGGCACTGGCACGGTCCCTGCTTTGCTCATTTCCCTCTCTAAACCCAGTCAGGTCATCAGCGGGAAACGAGGATTGCGCCAAGAGAAAATAAACTGTTTGACACTACCCACCCAGAACACGCCACATTTTCCACTGCCTCCTCCCACCCTTGGGTGCAGACAGGAGCAGACCCAGCCAGAGGAGCACCAGTGCCAAAAGGGGTGGCTCAGGCTGGTATTTAAGATATTTACCCCAGTAGCAGCATCTTGCTGCTCCATGACAGCCTTAGGCACAATAATCTCTCCTATAAAAATCCAGAAGAGCATCTCGCTATAAATCTTCTCTGTCCTCACCAGCGCTTGAAGTTTGTCCCTACTTAATCCCTGGGTGGCTCATTCCCTCCTTCTAGGCAGCATGCAAATACCTTTGGAGCTGATAAGTCCTTTCTATGTCAACTTTCAGGTTGGTTTATACAGCAAAATATCACTTCATTAGAATGCAAATGGAGGAATCCCTGGGAAGCAATCAAAGCGAGCAGGGAGGTTTGTTCGCATCGTTTCATGTCAGACAAGCCGGGATGAAAGGATGGTCTGGCAGGAACCGCTGCCTACAAATGCCACCGCGCTTTTGCCGTTCCTGTGCTGATGGTGCTCAGGCGGGCATGGGGCTGGAGAGAGCTGGGGCTCTTCTCCACCCTGGCTCTGGCAGATAACTTTCCTTCCCCCTCTCCCTGGCTCCCAGATCTGTTGGTGCCACCAGAATCCCCATTAATTATGGCACTTTCTGCAGCAGACGCCAGCCTGGTGCGTGCTGCCCAACTGGCTTGGCACCTCCTGGCATCGTCCAGGCACTGCGCAACCCTGCGCCCAGCAGCCACCCAGCCTGTTGCCCAACACCTAATCCTGCCCCACGGCCGCCTCCTCAGTCCTATCTCCTCCTCAGTCCTGTCTCCTCCTCCTGCATCTGTGTTTCCACCCTCTCCACTAAAAAAACCAAAGCGGGCTGAGCAGCACATCCTATCCCCCACCGGAGGAATAAGCACAAGTAGCTGGAAAGCTGGTCCCTGGGAGGGGACAGGCTGGGGGTCCCCTGCCCGTGCACGCAGCAGGGCAGCACATGGGGCAACGGGAGGGAGAGGGACCACCAGCAGAAGAGCTGGCAGGGGAGGGCATGGCGCCTGCCAAGTGGCCACCACAAGCACCAGGCCACTGCCCGTCCCCAGGGAAAGGGATGGGGACCGCAGCCACCACTCCCTGGTGGAAAGTGGGGGGACTTTGCCCCCACACAGCCACCCTCTTTGTGCGCAGGGAGACAGGCAGGATGCACGGAGAAGGAGAGGCTGCTGGAGGCTCAGAAGCCACAGACCTCCCGTGCCATTCGAGGGCTGGGTATTTGCAGTCTAAGAGGAAAGCCTCTGGCAGGGCTTAATCCAGCTGAAGCAATTGTGCTTAGATAAAGCCACGAGGTACAAATGGCTCGTAATGAGGGAGTTTAGCTAGATGAATATTTCTGGAGTAATTGCAGCTTTGCCTGATAACACAGGCAGCCTAAATGGGTCTGTCACAATCCCATTCTATGGGGAGCAGAGAGCTCTGTGCCTGGTGACAGGGCTCCTGGCCCACCTCTGAGGGGGTGCCCAGTTTCCATCCCCATTCAAAAAGGGCTGATTTCCCCTGGCACTGACCAGTGGCATCCGACTGTCCCTGCTAGGGTGCCTGCTGCTGGAGCACCAGCCCAGGTCCTCCACTGTGGGCAAGGCTCCTACCTGGGCAGCATCAAATATTTAGCTGGAAAGGGTCCTGGGACACCGGATCACGTGTCCCACCCCTGCCCTAAGGGGGCTGCATGCCCTGCACACCCCTGGCACCAGCTTGCTCTGCTCCCAGGGCCTCCCCACAGGAAGACACCGACATCTCAGCAGTAATCAGGCCACTTTTAAAGGTTAGGAGTGCTCCTCACAAATCCTCCCCTGCCTTTTCTTCCCCCGAGCTTTTTCTCACCCTCTGCCTCTCCCCTGAGATAGCAATCAATGATACCGCAGGTTTAATTAATGTTTTTGACTTCCAGCACAGGGATGTGATTTCTCCTCTGTGCTTTTGCCAGAAGTCCTCCTTAACCTGCCAAGTGGGCAGGTAATCCAGGGGGAGCAAGACTGGCTTCACCCCTGCAGCTGCCAGCGAGGGGAGGGCTCGTGCCTCGGGGATGCGTGGCAGGGCTGGCGAGGGGGCAGATGGCCTTGTGCTGGGCATCGCCTGCCCTTGCCAGAAAAGCTGTGAGCAACGCCAGGACCTCTGCTGGGAGGGGAGGACAAGAAGGGCAGCCCCCTGCCCCCGGCACAGGGGCAGCCAGGCTGGCTTTCTCCCAGAGGATGCCCAAGTGCAGGGAGGAGAGCAGGCTGGAGGCTGGTCTCGGGAAGGGACACAAATTCTGGTACGTTTGGTCAGATAAACCTTGTTTTCCCGGTGGCAGCATCAGTGCTGTCCCTGGCTGCCGCACCGCAAGCCTCAGGTTTGAAAAGCCCCAGAGGCGACTTCTCCCAACAGCAAAAGGGGACAAGCTGCTCCCACGAGACCCCGGCCCCCCGCCCCAGCCCCCCAGCCCCCGCCACCAGGCCCTCCCACCACACAGCGTGGATCTGCTGCCACAGGGGCACCCAAACAGCCCTGACAACAGCCGGCGCGTTGCTGTCATCCAGGGCTGTTTTGGGGCCTTTCTAGTTTTATCCAACATACTCAGACGATGTAAAATTAGGTTTGAGCCCTACTGCTAAAAAGAAATGCTAATAACATTCAGCCCGAGGGCTAAAGATGGAACCATGTCTATTAATACACTGGCGTCTTCGCCCTCTGGAGTGGGATTTCTGAGCACAGCCTGCTCCAGCACAGCTGAGGACTCGCCCTGGCTCAAGAGCTGACTTTAGCCACAACTCCCTTTTAGGCAAGGTGGCAAGAGCACACGAAGCAGGTGGCTACCTTTAATTACAAGGAGGGCTTTTTCCCTGGGGTGTTTAATTAGCGCTGATCACCAGAGATGTGCCATTAGAGCCGAGGCAATCCCTGTAGGTCAGCGTGGTCTGGAAGATGGTCGGGCAGCCCTAGGAACAAGAAGGTGGCGGAGGCAGGAGGAGAGGGGAGCTCACTGCATCTCCTGCACTCAGCAGGCACATGCTGGTCCGGGGTCAATGGGGGCTTCAGGTCCTCAGAGCCATCAGTGCCAAGCTGGGAAGGCAAACTGTTGGCCACAGCAGGGAAGGGGAACGGGACCCAGGTGACACACCGTGCCATAGATCTCCTTCCCTCGTGCAATGCGTTGTAGATGGGAAAGGGAAAGCTCGGACCTGCTCCCCTCCCAGCAGCACCCGCCCTCTGCCAGGTGGAGCAGGGAGACATGGGGTAAGAGGAGGTGATGATCCTGTTTTTCCCGGTCCTGCCTGCATTCCTGTGTTACTGCACTCCTGAGAGCCCCAGAAAACGCTCACATGGACAATAGGATTTTGTTAAGTTTATTAAACTAAGTTTGGGAATTAAAAGCTTCCCAGAAAGGTGTTGACTGCACCCAAAGCAGGAGATGTCCAGCTCATGTGTGGCTGAGCAGAAGTGCCTGTGGGCAAAACATGCTCCTTGCAGTGAAACAAAAAGCCACGGGTGGATAGTGTACCCCAGGAGTGGAGCTGTGCCTCTTCCCGGCCATCAAACCACCATGAGCAGGCTGTGACGTTCTCTGCTGGTGTGTGACCCCCATGGCGTGTGAAGATTCCCAACAAACACCCCCAGCTCTGCGACGTGCCTGTGTACTGCCTGTGGGATGAGCAGGCTGAGCCCTGCCTCTTCTATCACTGCCCAAATCCCCAGGGTCCCTGGATTACTGCCGCCTCATGAAGCAGGGGGTCAGCCAACCATCAGGACGCTCCCCGCAGAACCAGGGATAGTTTTGCTTGTTCTGCCCCACAGCGTGTCCCACGATCGTGACGAACACCTTATGCCCCACAACGACCACACCTCTTCCCCACAGACCCTCCACTGCTGCCATGCCTGCAAAAGCCCCATCTCACATTGCCCTCAGCTGCCCCCTGCCCCCCAAGCCATGGGCTGGAGGTGTGGTGGGTGAGTGCTGGGCTCCTGCTGCAGCCCTGCCAGGCATGGGGACCATCACATGGTGCCTGCTTCTGCTTGCCTCTGGGGTCCCAAAAGGAAACATGCCAGTAGACACCCCTGGAAGGAGGAGATGACCAGCCAGGCACGACCCTTGTTTCCTTAGGAAACCAGAACAACAGCAGCCTTATTTCTTCTCAAACAGGTCAAAGCGGGGATGGGGCTTACTGGAGGAGACGGGGAGCAGCACCAGGGGTGGTCACCCAGTCCTGCTGGCAGAGGACAGCCCTGCAATGGCCACGGCAGTGGTGCCACGCTCTAGAAGCTCGCACTAGCCAGGCTCGGTTCCTCTGAACACAGCTGGAGGACGGCTGTGCTGCACCACAACCCCTGCCTTCTCCTGCCTGCAAGGAGAGGGCTGGGCAGCTCTTCCCCAAAGCAGCTGAGGCTGTAAATGGTGGGTCGTGCCAGCAGCTCTGCTGCTCGTTCACCCACCCCCGGAGAGCTGCTGGTGGCAGCGACTGGAAGTGCCGAGCATGGCGAGTGCTGCCCACCGGCTTCACACCTCTGAGCAGCAAAGGGCAGGGGGGACAGCCGGGTCCCTCCATCCTCCCACCGAGAGGTGGCCATGCCACCCACACTGGGAACCACCAGCTGGGCTGGGGAGGCTGCCGTCAGGGCTGGAAGGTGGCGGGGGGTGGAATTGCTAAACGCTTTGCCGTGAAACGCTGTGGTTTCTGTGAAAGTGGCGGCAGAGAGCTGCTCGCTTCCAGGCACACCTCCTCGGGTGATGGACGCACACCGACCCCGCTGCCCGAAAGGCTTTTGGATCGGTGAGCTCAGCCCCGGCTCTGGCTCTTTCCTATCAGCTGCTGAACTATTTCCCTGGCAGCGGGGACACGGAGTTAGCAGGGACACTGTGGGCAGCAAAGATGGAGTCGGGGGCGCCGGGGGGTCTCTGGGCTGGGTCCTTGCTGCACCAGGCCAACGCAAGCCTTCAGGAGCACCCTTGGCCCTTGCTTCTGGTGGTACCTCGCTCTTCTTGGGGACCTTCACGTACCGCAAAGGCAAGCTGATAGGCAACATCATCCACCCCCCTTGCTCTCCAGCCATCATGGGGTGTCATGGGGGGGACACCTGCTGTCAGGAGGCAGCAGAGCCACACGGCCACACGGAGCACAAATCCCGTTAAACACTCCATGGCGCGGAGCGGCAGCTCCGATCCCTGAGCTTCCTAAAGGAGGTAAGGCTGCTTAGGACACCCTAAGCTCTTCATGCAGATGAACACTTGAGGCCATCAAAGAGGTCTTAAAAAGCTTAAGGCAGGTAAATGTTTAAACTGCTCTAAGCCCTCACAGTGTCACAGCCAGGCCAGAGGGAAGTCCCCAGTGTGAAGTCACCCCAGCAGAGCAGCCCTCCAGGGCTATCAGGCCCCCGTGTCCTCAGCCGCCCCTGGGGCTGCAGTTGTCCCCCAGCCCAGCCCTCCATCCTCACCATCCTCCCCAGACCACATCCGCACAGCAAAGGGTCCGGCTGCCACGTCCCTCTCAGCACCGTATTTATTTTCTGTCTAGACACTGGTGGATTTGATATGCAGCCCTCCAAGCCCCAGCCGCAGCTTCTGCTCCCTCTCATCAGGGGAGCAATAAAACGAATGGGGTTTTGTGGGCAGTTACACGCTTAATTCAGACTCTACCCACTGAAAAGCCTGAATGAAATTGCAGAGTGCAGTTGGTGCCCCAGGAGTGTTTTCATAAATAAATCTGGAGGTTTCAGTGGGATCTTGAATACACAGTAAATAGGAGTCTGTCACAAACATGTCCTCCTGCTAAGAGACAGCAGAATATATCTCATTCACAACAGCAGATCAATCTACACAGATTTTCCTCAAGTGGTTTCTCAGTGTCACTAATGACTCGTCCCTTCTGGTTGCAGAGAAGCATATTTGCAGTAACAGGATACCACAAATTACTTCACTTGCTTCCAAGATGCTGAAGCTGCCCTTAAGCTTAATACTGCAAGTTATTGCAGGTATCTGCTCCTCTTTTCTCCGAGGTACCATGAGAAAAGCCTCGCTCTCTGTCTGCCTCCCAGGTCTTGTGTTTCTACATGTTTATTTTCAGTGTGGGAACAAACTGAGCTCCCCAGTTCAGGCCGTGATCAGCCTGAGAGGACCCTGGGTGCGGGATGCCCACCCAGCCGGGCTTCGGACTCGCACCCACAGTCATTTCCCTCACCACACTCCGTTAACTCAGTGAGTGCTGCCGGCATAGTGTTTCCAAACGTAATTCCATGAGGCAGGAATACCATGTTCCTTCCTGGAGCTGCCTGCCTTGGAGCAGGGCTTGCTCTCAGACTCCCTCTTTTAGGAATGTTTATTCCCAGAGCATCAAGCTGCAGTTTGCTATTATCTGCGCTGGGACACACACCACCTGAAGCACACAGGCATTGCAAAGGCAGCAAAATAAATTAATATTTTACTTTGACACAAGAAACGTCACATCCAGCCAAGTGATTCAACACCTGCAAGCATCTTTTTCAGCATCATCCCCAGCCCAAGCCAACTTCCCACCACAGCATCCCATCCAGTGCACAGCACTGCTGCCACTCCTGCTCCTGGTCTAAAACAACCCCAGAAAGACCTCTTGTAACCTTCCCAGCTCTTGTGGAGAGATGACGCAGCCACCAATTGTTACCAATGCCACCGTAATGTGCTGCTCCCTCTGAAATTCAGCCTGGAAACTACACCAGCAGCCATGTCCCCAGCCCTGCGCTGTGGGAGGGGAGGGATGGCCAGCATGTGATGGATCACCACTTTTAGCCCTGTGACAGGCATGAGAATCTACTGTTGGGTCTTTCATAGGTTTTATCTTGATGTGGAGCCATAAAAAGAGCGGAAAAGGCAGCCAAGCACTTTGATGTGGATCAGCACAGAGAGTTCCCAGCGTTCGGGCGGCCACCTCAGACTCCCCAGGTCACCAGAGGACGTTTGCTTCTTCCAGCTAAAGGCCCAGACCTCTGAGAAAACCCTGCTCCAGCCCCAGGAACCTGGCATGGGTAAAAATATGTTTGCAGGGAAGGAAGGATTTCCATATGAAAGAAGGAATCAACCTGGGAAGAAAAAGGGAGACTGCAGTGTGGTGCTAACATGAAAGCACACTCATGAATATGGACTTGGTAGAAGAGCCTATAAACACCCATTTCCACACTTTGCAAATGCAGATCTATTTTGCATGCAGGACGAATGCTTGCATGTCCCAGCTCAGTACTGGTACCCACGCTGCCAGAGGGGCTGTGGACTCTTCCAGCAGAAGCCTGCAGCAGCACGCTCAGGATGCTCCTCTGCTGCTGCCACGAGACTCAGACCCTGCAGATGGGGACAGGCCTGCAGGTCTCATCCCAAACAGTACTGCTTCCCACTGCCGGGATGGGAACGAGGGCTTTGCATTGTACTGCTCACCACACCACCTAGTCCTCTGTACACAACCCTGCTCTCTAGCTCAGTCACACCAGCAAAGCCTGGGAGACCCCAGGACCCCAACACAGCAAATACCAGGTGATACGGTTCCCTAAGGCTGAGATACCTTTTGTATTGAAGGATTCTCACATGTACTTGCAAGTTTTTTTAAACAAAATCCAAGCCCAGATCAGCGAATTGAATCCTTTACCATGCTGCTAAATCTCATACAAATTTCTAAACCTCAAAAAAAAAAATCGATTATGACGCAATTTAAATAATAGCCGTGCAATTACATCATGAGAGACGGGAAAATAGCAAGAGAATTTATAAAAAAAGCCAGGCTTACTCAGCTTCTAATGTAGCACAAGTGTTCACTCAGGCATCCTTGGAATGATAATTTTGAATTAAGGTTGATGATAGCCTGAAATAATAACCTTCATACTGTCTACAAGGCTTTTATTCTATTAACTCCTGCATCTCAAGCAGGATGATAAATTCACTCGCTAGTGGTCAATTAGCACATTTTTTTACAGCTTGTGTTTTCTGCAGATCCAGTCTCTGCAATCCAGCCTGGGCTGGTGCCGAGAGCACTTGCAAAAAGCCTTTCCATTTAGCTGACTTGTAATGACTGAGAAGCTTTGCTGCTGGAGAAGCTTTGGTCCCTGGGATAAAAATAAATGGGACATGCCTTTACATCTCTCTACTCTGCACTTTGCCAGTTCTTTTATTTTTTGTACAGAAATATCACCTGAGTCTCAAGGACATGGACCAGGAACACTCCTAATCTCAGCCCTCTGGTCTCTGCAATCTGGTTCAGCTTCATTTCTCCTCTCTAGGTTCAGATGCCTTCATAGTTTTTAGGAATATCTTGACCCCCTGAACTGTCATTTATATCCCACACCTGCTGTGACCACATTTGTGCCAGGATTGTTGCAAGGGTGACAAGGACACATGCTGACAGCTGAGGCCACCGAGAGCAGGCACCATGGACCTTACTTCATTGCACAACCAGCAGCATTCTAAGGACTCTCCTCTGTCTGGGACCCTTGGAAGCTACTATGGAAATAAAGAGAGTGTGCCTCAATGAAATAAAGAATACTTAGCAGAGGAGCAGACACCCTGGGTTACAGCAAGGGGTTATACTGCTCAGGACCCCATCTCACCCAGCTCCAGCTGTGGCACACAGCAGACTCCCAAGGAAGGGTGCAGGAATAGCCTAAGTTTAATGGTACATCCCAGAACGTGCCACCAGTCATCAAGATTTTGTGGCCCTGGGACTTCCTGAACCAGGTGATATCCTGCTTTATAGCCTCCAGCTATAATGCCTCTGGCATCCAGCCCCTGTGAGGGACATCAACCAAGGTCCCTTTGACTGCAAAGCATCTTTTGCAAATGGCAAAGCCTGTCCAGGAATGCAGTCTACATGTCAGCAAGGGACACCATGGTGTCATGGTTTCAGCCAAATTTACCAAAACCAGACTGACAGATGGCCCTTTCCCCTCAAAAAAGAGAGGAGAGGAAGAGATAAGGAGATATAGAAGTTAAGAATGAACTAAATTGTAAGGCACTGAGAGGCTGAGGAAGGAAGACAGACATGTTTTCAGACAACTTGTGGGTGAGAGCCAAGCACGGCATGGACTCCTCCCCCCCAGCACAGGCCACAGCAGCTCGTGTGCTCCCAGTGTTCCTGGAATGCTTCTCCAACCTCACATGCTGATTTGGGAAATGATCTGGTTAGGAAGAGAGGTCCAAAAGAGGTGCAAGGGGAGAGAATGTAGGGGGGCACCTGTGGGGACTGAGAAGCAATGTCTTGCAGGGCCACAGGAGATAATGAGCAAGGAGAAGCAGAAAGCCACTGTCCTCTGTGTCTGTGGCATGCCATGGAGAGGAGGAGCGGGGCAGACTGGTCCCTGGCACTGCCGCTGGCGCACAGAGGTGACTCGAACAAAGTGTTGACTAAACACAGTGTCTTGTCTGTGACAGGAAAGGCAGCAGCAAAGAGCTTTTCTGGTTTATACTTGGGACACAGGTACAATAAGCAATTCAGTAAATAAAACAAAATGCTGGCTGGGAAGGGCTCAAGCTCCCAGGGCAAATTCCCCTTTGGAGGAGTTGATTCTTCAACAATCTGACATTTACAGTGTCCTAAATTCCCTAAACTGGAAAATGCAATGGTGGCTACCACCTCTGTAGTGACAAAGGGGAAAATCCAAGTCCCAATTTCCCTGGCCCCTTCCCCTGCCTGGTATTTTTCCATGGCCTGGTTACCCTTTGGACACGTCCCAAGTTCCTTCCTGTGGTGGTCTCTGAAATTCATTTAAACCAGGAAATTACCCTGCCTGTTTTTCTCCATAGACTACATGTGTCCAGGCTGACAAATCACAGCAGGACTGGATGTCAACCATGATTTAACTCTTCACATCCAGGGCCAAGCCTTTTTGAAGGACGCCTGCCCTCTCAACTCCACGGCCCAAAGCACGTTGGGTCTGGTAGCCCCAGGTGAGAGTGCCAAGTCCACAGCCCATTTCAGTTACCCTTTGCTGGATCCCCTGACTCCCCTTGGCCAGAGGGCAGCCCGGGACCACTCACAGTACTCGGGACATGGGTGCACCCTGGTTTTATGCAGGTGAATGCTCTGCTGCATGGAGGCAGCCGATGTGCCAAGCAGCATGTGGATGCCATCTACACACAGGGTGCTACAGAGAGTCCCAAGACACATGGCAGCGAGATCAACAGCACCGCTGTCACAGGCTGGAACGGGGCAGGAGGCCCCTCAGCACAAGGGAAGGGGGCTTCGAGGAGCGGAGCCACAAGGCTGTGCAGAGAGCGAGGCTATTTCTCAATGAGACCAGATGTGTTGCTACAGAACGGGACTTGGCAGGGGTTGTTCTGCAGCCAACAAGCTTGTGGGGGCTGAACAGATCTCATCTCCCCAAGGTACGGCTGAGCCACAAGTGTCTTCAGTAATTAACATCAGTTTGTTACAACTGCATCAGCCTTTCTTGTGCTTCAGCTCCAGGAGGAGGAGGACAAGTGACTTTTCTGAGTCTGGAGCACTCCTGGCACAGATGCATCCCCGGTGACCATGTGGAGGTGCCACATGAGCTCTTGCTGTGAGCGCTGGCAGCTGTGGAGTCCATGGCTGCTTAACAAGGGTAGGATGGTCACTTATGCTTTTAAAAACATCCCCCTGGTCCCCACATAGGAACAGATCACACCCATGGCGGGGCATGGCAACCATGGCAGATGGCCAAGTACAGATCTGGGGTTGATCATAGCCTTTAAACTTACATCATGAATGATTCTGAGAGACCAAGGGTCCTTCTGCAATGATGATGCACTGGTAAGTTCATATCTGTGGGAAGCCTTCGGATCTAAAAAAAACCCACCCCTATCTCAAGCAGATCAAGTGCCCAGTGCCCATTCCTACCACTAAACTGCCCACACCGGTGCCACCCATCCTGCCTGGCAGGGTTTTCTGCAGAGGACCAGGGTCAGGAGAAGGGACCTTAAACAGCAGGGCTAGAGCATGGCTAAACCCGGCTAAGGTCCCCATATCCTCCAGGTCAAACAGCCAAGTGGAGCCTGCTGCTAGAAGACAAGAAGAGTTGGAAAAGATGATTAATAGAGGCTTGGAAACAAAGCTGGCTTGATTTCTTTTGAAATGGAGAGCAGTTCCTCAGACAGCAGCCGGCATGAGCCTGCACAGCTTCCAGTGGGAGGAAGATAAGCGCTTGCCTGGACACAGTCCAACCCAGTGCGAAGGGAGACACATAAAGGAAGAGAGAGGTTCACAAACAAACCCATGGGCCTCAGTTCCAAGGCACTGAGATGGGCTCACGAGACCCCAGCTTGGGCAGGGGCCACCCTGGAACACAATGCCCCTTACAGCTGGAGGCAGCACCAGGCAGGGTGGCACGGTCACAGCCATCTGCAGGACAGCCCCATCTAAGGAGGCAGAGCACAGATCAGGGAGGAGATAGACCCTTCCAGCAAAGCCAGCTGGGCCAGGAGATGCAGGGAGCTGGTTTAGAGCCTTTGGCAGAAGCCCCAGGAGCTGTGACAGGAGCTGGCCAGAATGGAGAGCAGATCTGCTGGTTGTTTCAAAGTCTACATTGCACTGGCCCTATAAATCAGATGAGGAGATGTAGTAAACTCATCGCAGTGGGATTAAATCAATTTCTTGCTGGTAGTATGCCAATGCCATCAAGCCTTGCTTCATCTCACTCATTTCCAGGGGCTTTAGATAAAAACTTCTTCCCTGCACCGTTTGTGACGTGGGTAAACAAAGCACCAGCCCCTGGCTGGATGGATGGGGAAGGATGGATGGGACACCAAATGTCCGTGCTACACACTACTTTCTGCGAAATAGGAAAGATCAGGGAAATGGGAAAGAAAGAGATTCCACACCCTAAACCAGTGTGGAAGGGAAGCTCCAGTCCCCCTCACTTGGCAGGATTGCAAAAGAACCTGGTGTCCTCCACTGGACTGCTCTGGCCTGCAGCTGTGGCAGGTAGTCCAACCACTAACCACAAAAGCTCAGGGAATGATTCTTTTAATTAGAAACAAGCCCTATCTATTAAGTAGCTTGCAACACTTAAAGTGCTGTTTGTAAAGAGTTTTATTTCCACGGAGATGGCTCACTCATGACAGCTGTAAAACCCCATTAATGAGAGGATAAGAGCTCTAGAGCTGTTACGAAATCCACTGGCTCCTTTCTTGTCTTCAGTGTTGCTCACAATTCAGTTTGCACTCCGGATCATTTGTTCAGCAGACAGTTCAGTGAAGGTGAGTTAACTGCATCCAGCCCTCCTCCACTCCCAAGGCACGGCCCCGTGCTCCCCAAAGCTGGTCTGCATGACCCCCCACCAGGACAGTGCCAGCACAGCCTCTCCCCACTGCAAACTGGTGCATATGGTCCCAGCCACTACTTGCTGGGCTCTCTGCAATTCCTGTGTCCCACCGGGCAGCTGTCCCTCTGCCACCCACCTCACCCTGGGGTGTCCCTCAGTGCCTGGGGCAGCTCTGCAGGACCCCAGCATCATCTTTTGGGCTTTACCCCCTCACCTCCACAGCACTCAGAGCACCTTGCAATACCTAGGCCATGAGGGCAGGTTGCTTTACAGGTCCTTTCTTGTATGGGGCAGCAACCTGGACTATGGCTCAGATAGCACAGGGGTGGGAAGAGAGTGGGGCAGTGCCCCGTCCCAATCCTAGTCCCTCTCCCACAGGGACAACAACAAAAAAACCCCACATATATTCCCATAGGAACACCACTCAGCTTTGCACATTGAAGGGAGAATCAATTAAACCAGACAGCCTCTCCTGGAGCTCGTTCTGTGGAATGTAATTAAACCCTACCCACGGCTTCACCCACCCATCTTCAACAAGGAGGCAGGAAAGCCCCACCACAAGAGCTCCAGCCCAGAGTCACAGTGGGGCAGGGACACCGACCCACGGGGTAGGAGGTGTCTGGGGCAGGAGGGCTGCCCACGCCACCGCCAGTCCCGGGCGCCTGCTGTCACCGGTGCCTTGGCGACGCCGAGATAGGAGCAGCCCGTGGCAGCCGCTGCGCCCCGTCTCCATTTATTTGATTTGTATGGCCTGAAGGAAAAATGCATTTGCCATCTTCGTGCACTCTAAGCATTTGGCTTCAAAATAAAAGCTCTGGGGACCCGTCATCACACGCTTCCCTCCTCATAAAGAAAGGGCAAGATCCCGTCTCTGCGAGCCCAATTGCAGGGAAGCGCTCGAGCTCTCTGCTGCTGCTTCGCCTCGCTCAGAGCCGACCTTGCAAAGGTTGTTTTTGAAAGCAGCCGTCTCCTCCTCCTCCTCCTGCAGCTCCACATCAGAGCTGTCATGTCCTGACTTCCCTGCTTTACCTGGAGGACTTTGATAGCTTTTGGAGGAGTCGGAGAAGTAGCAGCACGGCTCAGGCTCTTCCACCCTGAACAAATGTTCTCAGAACGTGCTCCGACGTATATCCCCCTCACGAGTGCCTCTGCTTCTTCCACTGGCACGACACGAGCGCTCGTGAGCACAGCGGGATGGGAACAGGTCACGTCTGCTGGGGGTCTGGGTCATTCCTCTCTGTGTCTGGTGAGCTCCGGCAGGATTTCCTCCTCTCCAGGCGTGCAGAGGGCCATGGGGGAGGTACACGATGGCGTGAGTGCTCTGTGCTCAGCTCAGCTCCTGCAGCACCACAGACGTGCGTCCCAGCAGCTCCACGGGATGGTCACGGGGATGTGAATGGTCTGGGTGAGTCCAAAAGAAAAAGCACAGGGTAGAGCTGCTGGGAAAGAGCTTGCATCTGCTCTTGGGAATAAGGAGTGGAAACTCAGCTCCCCAGTTTCTCCCAGTGCAGGTACTGGTTTCTTTCTCAGGTTGCCCAGAGAAGTTGTGGAATTGTTCAAGGCCAGGCTGGATGGGGCTTGGAGCAACCTGCTCTAGTGGGAGGTGTCCCTGCCCATGGCAGGGGGTATTGGAACTCGATGATCTTTAAGGTCCCTTCCAGTCCAAACCATTCCATGATTCCTTCTCATCTCAGATAGTACATTACACAAAAATGAGGTTTCTGTGGTGTGCAACCCAGACACCCATCCCGAAGCACACTGCGGGGGATGTCACTGCCTGCAGGAACACCAGGCAGATGGAGTTTGCCCTGGACTCCACTTGCTTCCAGACACCTTCCCACATCTCCCTGGCATCTCTGCAGGCATGCGCACCCACCCAGAGGAGCACAGCCTCCCTCCAACCCATCGCAGGACCCCACATCAGCCAGAGAGCTCATTCCTTACTCTCAGAGGAAGAAAAAAAAAATATTTGAGTTATTCACTTTGCAATTGGCTCCAGTCCCTCAACTCAAGACAGTCAGAAGAACAAATCCAAACAATTGTTTCCGTAATTCTGCATTACTCCAAAGCACTGTTTTGCTCCAAAACACTTAGCTTGCTCCGACAACACTGTTCGTGTTGTACCAGACCTCACTCCTCCTGTCTCTCACTTTCTACTCCCCTCTCCTCCCTTCCCCTCCTGTTTTTCCCATCTGTGTTTGGAGCAGAGGAAGCTGAGATGAAACACAGGCTGCTGACTCTTCCTGCCGGCTCCGAATTGCCCAAACCAGTTGATTGGGATCAGTCTCTGCCTTTCTTTGCCTGCTGCTGACAAGCTCTGCAAAGATCACCAGGTACCTGCTCTTCTCCCAGTGCAGTGAGGAAGGTGAAACAGGAGTGCTCAGAGTATTGCTACAGAAACCGTGAAGAGCAGCTCTGCGAATGTGATGGTGGGAGGATCCAGAAGGGCTCTGGCCTGACCCAGCACAGGGCCCTGGTTAAACCATTTACCCAGAGCTGCCAAGGGGCTCGGTGACCATCACGCGAGGCAGCCTGCCGCTGGCTGCAGAGCTTACCTGCTTATTCCTTTCATCAGTGTGTCCCATTCCCCCCCACCCCCCACTCTGAAGGGAAAAAAAAAATAAAATGGGTCTTGAAAGCTCCAAACAATTCGGCAGTGAAGCGTGGCATTGAGGATGCGGAGGGAGGTGACCCCACCAGATCACGGTTCATTCAGCAGTGGCCCGTGGGTGTTGCTCGCCCGGAGAGCGGAGCCATCTCTGGCAGCTCCCTGCCCTACTTCTCTTTCATAAATGCATAATTGTGACATTGCGTTACATAATTTATCATGTTACATGGAGATTGGGGCCATCCTTGTGCAGTTTATTCCTCTGGGTGTTGGAGCTACCAGGGAGGAGACACAAGAAGTGCTTGCAAGGGGTTTTCTCTGTCAGAGGACTGATTTTTGGGAGGCCCCATGCTGCAGCCACGCAAACAGCCACTAGTTTAGAAAAAGTTTTTGGAGTTGAGAACGGCATCTGAGAGACCCTATCCCATAGCACACAAGCTCAATGAGTTGCAGAGAGACCAAGGTCAAGGTTCAGAGCAAGCTGCAGAGATGGCACCCCCTGCCTGCACCCCATAAATCCCAGACCTTGCACAGCTCCCTGGCACCCTCTACTAACCATGGGGCGCCAGCTAGCACCCCACCACATCAGCAGAGACTTCCCCAAATAGCCAGGTGCTTTTCCAGTGCTGCTGACCAAGGACACACGAAAGGGGCAGGCACAGAGGGGTAAACCATCTCCCCCTTACCCCCCAATTCCTGCCTGCCCCACCTTTGGTGCCCACGGCCGAGGGACAGGCTGCAGAGCCACACACGGCAGGCTTTGCTGGACTGGCACCCTCCCAGAGGAGGGTGACACACTCACAGCCACACTCAGACTGAACCGGCCAGAAAACATCCGTGCAGAGCAGCGGGAGTCACGGCGCGAGGGTTCCTGCATCCCCGTGGTGCCTCCACACCTCCCAGGGAACCAGCTGCACATGGGCTGCCTGTCCCCTCCTCCACGGGGACCACGGGGCTCAGCCCCTGCATCCCCAGGGCAGGCAGCGCAGTCCCGGCTGCAGCTCCCTGTCCTTGGCACAGGGGATTTATTTCACTGGGCTCCAATATCTCGGCTCATCCCACGAGCTGCCTCTCTCATCCCACCCGCGGCAGGACGGCCGGCTCCAGCCCGCATCCTCCCTCGCGCCGGGGCGGCAGGCGTCTCTCTCCCCCAGCCCAACGACGGTGATGAGTTTTGCAGGCGCAGCAGCACTTCCCACATCAACTCACTCAGCTGTTTCACCTGGAAATGAGTCTGTCAGCCCCGGGAATGACGACACTGCCTCAGCTCTGAGAACTCCAGCCTTCACCCCAGCAAAGCATGTCCAGCTACGGCACCTACCCATTGGAGATCCATCTCTTCTCCCCAAGTCACAGGGGATAGGACAAGAGGAAACGGCCTCAAGTTCTGCCAGGGGAGGTTCAGATCGGATATTAGGAAAAATTTTTACACCGAAAGGGTTATTAAGCATTGGAATGGGCTGCCCAGGGAAGTGGTTGAGGCACCATCCCTGGAGGTATTTAAAAGACGGGTAGACATAGTGCTTAGAGACATGGTTTAGTGATTTTTTTTTAGTCAGACTTAGGTTGATGGTTGGACTAGATGATCTTAAAGGTCCCTTCCAACCTAGACAATTCTATGATTCTATCAGGGAGGGGAGAGCCATGGGCAGGGCAGAGGCACTGCACTGCTGATGATCATTGCCCATGCCATTTCTCCCAACGTCACAGCAGTGACCCTGTGTGTGCACACCATCGGCGAGTCCCAGCACAGCCTCATAACCCCTGCCTGCCCCCAGACCTCCCCACAAGACAGGGATGCTCAGTGAGGCACCACATGGAAACGATGGCAGGCAGCAAACAGTTCTTACAGTCCCCAGAGGGAACTCGCTCTTCCCCTTAATGTTCTTAATTGATTGCCACTGGTTTTTGCTGTGTTGAAGCTTGTGGAATGGTGGAACTGCTGCAGCAGGGTACCCAGGAGCTGCAGGAAGGACAACTGGAAATCCAGCATCAGGCAGAGCCTAGGCCCTCAGCTCAGAGTGGGACGGGTGAAGGAACACCCCAGTGCCACCAATTATCACCCCCCCATAGCCAAATGGCCAAGGCACCAAGGTGGTGTCCAAACATGGTTAAGCACATTATACTCTCTGCCAGTATAATTCTTGAGAGAGATTTGCAAAACAGAACTATTGTCCCTTTGTTTTTTTTGGAGAAGACAGCAGCCCTGCCTGACAAGCTGGGCTGCTGCCTCACAATCCAGTTTCCTCGAGGTTTTTAATGCCACCTGACAATCCGAGCAAAAACATCGCATGCAAACAGATGCTCTGACCAAGCTTGAAGTGCAAGAGAGAATTAGAGATGCCATTTGGCTGTTACGAGCAGCTCCTAGGGGATCAGCTTCTGGTGTTGCATAATTTAATATTTTAACCAATTAACTAAGTGACTAGAAAAATCTTTCCTGGTAAGACAAGCAGATGACACAGGCTGATGGTGCCATAAACAGCAAGGAGCACATGCTGCTAGTGCCAGTGATCTGAATCACCCAGGGAACAGCCCCAAATACACCTTGAAACCACAAACACAAGGTCAGGCTGGGACCTGAGGGCGCAGGTGCTATGAAGGATGATAGACTCGGTACAGGGAAGCAATGGCTGGGGACATGACCTGGGGGCCACAGCTGATGAAAGCAACCAGGCCACCCTGCAATGGTGAGACCATTGATAAATGACTGTCCTGTGCCGGACACAGCACCCAGAGAAAAATAAAACTCAGGTTAAAAAGAACCTTTGGAGGTCTCTCATCCAACCTTCTGCTTCCAGACTCTCCAGGATTGTTGCAAACACTAGATCAATACATTTGAGTTTTGGAAACCTCCAAGAACTGAGACCCCTCACAATCACTCCTCTAGTGACCTGGTCCAACACCATACCGTCCTCCTGGCACAAACAGATGGGAGAAAGCTGCCTCACCAGCAAAATAAGCCTTCAAAGGAAATAGCACGAAGGGCTAGACATTGCAGGCACAGTTGGTGGACACAGACATGTGGGAAGGGGAACTGACCCCTCCATCATTGCAAGGGGAGACCAAAAAGCACTTCAGGGCTAAAACATGACCCTCCACAAAAGCCACCTCAAAATCACGAGCAGTTTTTCTACAGTAAGACAGACCAGACACTGAGCAGCTTACCAGGAGCTGGGGAACCGACCATCACTGCAGGTCTTCAGCACAAAGAAACACAAGCCCTTCTTGCTTGGCCTAAATAGCCTGACCAGGACCAGCTGGGGTGCATGAAACCGGTGGATGGCCAATAAAAAAAGTAAGTGAGGACAAGGCACAGGTGTGTTGTGCTGTGGGATGGGGTTGGGTGCCAGGAGAGCTGTCAGCCTGACCACAGCTGCCAGAGCCCTCGTGCTGATGGGCAGCCACGAGAAGCCCCTGTACCGGCTAAATCATCCTTCCGTCGTACCTCTGTCAGCCTTTTTGTCCCGCTCATACCTACAGGCATTTGTCATGGCAGCTTCCTCGGGCGTGGGTGTGCGGGGCAGTGGCCGGGGAGCAGCACCCTGTGCTCTGGGATGCTGCCCATCCCCTGGGCATCTTCCTCTTTCCTTCCCCCTTCCTACCACTGAGTCAGTCCCGGTGCGGTGACAGCAAACCGGGCACGTGAGCTCTCGCACGGAACCAGAGCCCTCCTGCAAGTGCCCGGGGGCCGGGACGGGTGGTGAGCCTTTTTGGGGCACTGGGGAGCCAGCTGGGCACCAAGTGATGCTGGATGCACAGCCCGTGGGCTGCCGCGTGATTTGGTGCTTGCTCCGTGGATGGGCAGCCCACGGGTTGCACCAAGCTCTGCTTCGGCATGAGGGTCTGCTCGGGGAGGTGGAAGGAGGTATTTGGGGTGCAGAGCAAATCGTTTGCTGGGGTGAAGGTGGCCACAGTAGGAGAGAGGGGCTGGAGCAGGGTGGCAGTGGAGAGCAGACCCTTCTCCAGCCACCAGAAGTAGCTGCCACCCAGCTCTTTGGTGATCCACAGGCACAACTACGTCCCTGCCACGCAGTGGCCTCCTTCAGAGAGTGCACAATTAAAAAGCAAGTTTGCAATTTGATAATTTGTAGAGAAGAAATTAATTGCTACCTGTACCTTACCTCAGTCTGCCTGCTGTGATGACTGGCACACACGCCTGCTCAGGAGCTCCCAGGAAGGGTAATTACCGGGGGAGGGAGCCGCAGGAGCCTGGCACAGCGAGGGGAGATGCCCCTCAGTCTGTGGCCTCGGCCATGGCCATGCACACGTGTGTCGGGCACACCAGAGTTAGAGATATCCAGGTTACAGTGCCCCTTCCCTGCAGCAGGGTGGGACCCTTCCTAGATGCTGGGCGTGGGAGACCCCCATCCTCCACCACAGCCCCTGGTGGGGAAGCACCAGCTTGCTCCAGCTGTGCTCTCTTTTGGGGCAGGAGGGAGCTGGACCAGACCCAGCTCTTCAGGCTGCCGTCACACATCTTTTACAGGAGGTTTCTTTGCATTTTCGTATTGTTACTGGAACCAAAACTTGCTGTCTGTGCAAAGCCCTAGCAACCCAGCAGCCGTCTCCCCTGGGAGGGGTGTGCAGGGATCCCATCCCTGCCCAGCACAGTGCCAAGGAGCCACTCAAGCCCCTGTGGGACTGCTCCTTTGGAGCATCACCTCACTGGTGCCCACGTTCCTGCTCCCAGAGGGCCCCCCTCCCTGGCTCTGCATGCAGGCGTGTTTTGGATGTTGGTTCTGGTGCTTTTAAGCGCACGTGGGAGTAGCATGAAAGGCTTATCTGGCTCTCCTGGGGATGAAAGGCAGCCATCACACCCACCCAGCAGCAACCTCGCCAACCTCCAGCCCCTCCTCTGCTCCGCCGGGCAGAGATGGCTGGAGAGCCCAAGGGGAGCAGCACCCACAGGTCGGTGTCCACACAGAGGGGACGGGGAGCAGGATCGTGCCACAGCCCAGGGGAGCAGTCGGTGGGTTGGAAAGCCCCACACCATGAAATCTGGAAATGACCAGCCAGGAGCAGGGTGTTCAAATGGGGCAGTGGCCGAGAACTGTCCCAGCAGGGGTCAGCTGGCTCCCCAAAGCTGCGACCGGGAGAAGGTGCAGGTCTGCGTGTCACAAGCTTCGCAAGAGGTGAAGGCAGCTGCAAAAACAGACACCAGAATGAAAAAACATAAGTTTACAACAAACTGCGTGTACATCAGGAGCCCCCCAGATTGATGAAAAAACATAAGTTTATGACAAACTGCGTGTACATCAGGAGCCCCCCAGATTGATGAAAGAAGCAGTGAGGGCAAGGAGAAATCTCTGCCCAGCGCAAAAAGGCAGAGGGTGACAAATCATGTAGGCAGCAACCCAGAAAAAGAGAGGTATTTGATAAATATTTCAGTTAAGCATTTGGGAGGCAAAAGCCAAACAATACAGCACGTTATAAAATGAAATATCATAGTTATAAAACACTTTCCATCCTATGAGGGCTTCAGGAAGATGTCAAACAATAGCTACTGAGGTTGGCTTTTTAAATCAGCAGGTCTGACACATCGGCGAGTGTAAAGGAGCCGGGTAAGGAGCCATCTAATTAGCGCCTGCGAGTCCCTGGGACTTCCCCCGGGGTCCCAGCGCTGGCGCCCTGCCCCTACCTCTGTGGAGTAAACAGGATGTCCCAGGCCGGTCCAGCTGACATCAGTCCTGTGCCGAGGGGTGAAACGGCCACGACCGGCTTCTATCGATAAAGGTTTGAAGTGGGGAAATATCATTAGTGTCAATTAGCACCATTTTATGGGAAAGAGATCTTGGCACGTCTGGTGTTCTTGAAATGGCCCGTATCAGTCAAGCTGGTGACGGTGCTGATGTAAGAAGCTTGCGTCAGGCGTTTGGCACTTCCAGCTGCTTGGAGCGAGCGCATTGGAAATCCAGACACTCCAGAGGTCCCAGAGCCTGGCGGCAAACACGGCACCGCCGCTCGGACGGGTGTTTCCAGGGGCCTCTTGCTGGAGATTAATTCTCATCCCTCCATTATTTAGCAACTTCTCAGTTTCTCGGCGAAGGCAGAAGATGCCCAGGCTCTGGTGGGTTGATCCTGGCACAGTCGCAGCCCCGGGAGCGGGCTGTATCGCTGGCACAGCATCCAGGGAGGCTGGGGAATTCTCCTACCCCCAAAAGAAGATGCCTCCCTGTGGAAGGGACTGAACGCAGCCACCCGGGAGGGGGTTGCAGCCCCCGGCAGAGCCGTGCCCAGCGTGGGGTCAGCGTTTCAGGAGGAGGCAGGGAAGCTGGGCAAATCCCAAAGAGGAAGCCAGGGAGCAATGGGGGGATGGGAAGACAGACTTTTCGTGGAGAGAAATTCCTGGGACACCATCCACTTGGGCTAGAAAAAAGAGGTTAAATGGCTAACTTGATCCCAGCTTATTAAAGCTCTTTCTGATGTGATTAAATCTTTGGCAGTGCCTCTGTTTGGCAGAGAAGGGTGAAAGATGGCAGCGGTTGGCAATAAGGCATGGGTTTCAGTGGGTGAGGGTAGCTGGCCCCTGAAATGCTCTGCCAACGCCTGTGGTGAGTTCCCCACCCTGAGGGTTGGGCAGGCTCAGCCTGCATGCCCCTGACCGGGCTGTCCTGTAGGCTTATCTCCAAAGCCACATGAGGTCCCTGTGCACGAGGCAGGTGGTCACCAGAAAAGTGTTATGGAGAAATCAGGAGCGGGTCCGTTTCCACCCCGGGGGGAGCCTGTGGATCCTGAGCAGCCCCAGCCCTCAGGCGATGTCCCACTCGGCCATGCTGAGGCACAGCAGCTTGCACGGGAAGTCTGGCCCATCGTTTTCCTGCTGGGGACACAGCTGCTTCCTGACAGATGGGGACGCATCGGTTCCACGTGCCAGGTGACAGAGGGCACGTGGCCGGAGACAGGACCACAGCCAAAGTGGGCACAGCCGCCAACACCTGGTCATCCTGGGAAGGTCACAGTGCCCAACCAGACACGTACAGTGATGAGCTCTTGGGTGACACAGTCCCCCATCCTGGCACCACGGTGGCCGCCAGCATGACTGCTGTCATCGGTCTGAGTTTAGGACAAACTGGGATGAGGACAGCGGGCAAGGAGCGTGACACAGGCCTGCAGCTCCACTATGGACAAAATCCGGCCCCCTGCCGTGGGGCTCACCTCCCTGCCCTGCAGCTGGGAGGGGGGCACCGGGGCTGGGAGCAGACGGAGAAGCTATTGATGGGCTTTCATAAATACTGGCATAAACACAGACTCAGGGAGGGGTCTGGATTTACAGCTGGCCTCTCGCTGCCTGGCTGAGCCCCATCCTTCATCGTTTACCTGGAGCAGCAAACCATGGTCCCCGTGGGCTTGCCACTTGCCAGGTTTTGATGGATGCCTCTCCTAGGAAAATGCAGGTGAAGACACCTGGATGTTCCTTTTTAGACGACAGCCTGCTGCTGACAAAAAGCAATAAAGAAAACTTGGCTGATTAATGGACTGTCTTCTTTGACATGCATGCTAGAAAGAGAGGAGTGGATGAGAAGGTGATGATAAGCAGCATGATTAGAGACTCACAAGGGGAAATGAACATGTACTCCAAATTGGAGGCAGCAGAGCGCAACACCTGAGCCATGATTAAAGATGGATCCTGCAATCTGTCCCCTTGTGGAGGCCACCAGCTTCTTTGTGATCTGGCATGTAATTGGAGTAATTACTCAGAGCTTACCCTAAGGAGCACGGTGGAACATCGTGTTGGGTTGTTTCTCTCTCTGGTGATGTGGCAGCTCCTTCTATATCGCTCTGAAGCACCTGGGTGTGATGCTGAAGGAGGTGGCCGTGGGCTGGGCAGCTCCGTGCCACCGTTCATCATGCACTGAGGCCACAGCTGAGCAGGGCTGTGCTTTCCCTAAACCCAGGCTGTGGGAACGGAGCGACAGTCCCTCGGCCCAGCACACTTGGCAGAAGAGGTGGTGCCCAGAAATTAATTACCCAGCAATCATTTAACTCACACTCCTCTCTTCCCCTCAATCCTCCACGTCAGCACCTCTTGGCAGGCTGGGCTGCCCGTAATCCCTGCTCCGTATTCGGAGCCACAGTTAATCCCTTCCGGCAGCCAGCTGCCCTTCCTGCTTCCCTGCCATTTCCCTCTGCTCCAGCCTTGGCACACCCCTCCTAAACAGCCCTCTGCCACCGGCTGGGCCCCCGGCGGTGGCCGGTCCCCAGGGGAGCTCCACGGGCACCGTGAGGCTGTAGCATCCCCTGTCTCGTTGCCCAGCCAGTGGCTGGGTGTTCCCGGCTGACAGACCTCCAGGGGGCCATGGGGCGGCTGGTCAAAGGGCCACAGTCCTGGTCCTCTGGCACAGCATGGCGGGTGAAGCCCCACGAGAACATTTGTTTGCCACCTCAGGAACATAAGTCATGTTTTGCAAAGTACACGGAGCAGCTTGTGGCTCCCAACATCAGGCCCGTGGTACGTGGCCAGATCTGTCCCCTCAGAATAACAACCACCACCAGAGCACGGCGAAACATGCCATCCCCCCGGCAGGCTGCGATGACAACAGGAAGACGGAGGCTATTTTTCTGTCCTGAGGTGGAAGAGGGGGGAACCAGGTGGGCTTAATGCTTGGCAGCCCCCTCCCTGCCTCCTTCCAGATCCCACAGGAGATCCTATGGTCCCATGTGGCTCTCCCTGTGCTCCCCAGGGATGATGGCTGGAAGACCTTGCCCTGGCCCCTGCCCCGGAGCGGTGGGGAGGTACCCAGGGGTCTCATCCCCCTGCTCCCTCCCTGGGGCTGGTGCTCCCATGAGGTACCTCGTTGTTGCAGCCTCTGCAGGGACGCTGCTGGTGTCAGGAGGTGGGTATGGTGGTGTGACAGCCTGTGGGTGGTAGGGACAATGGTGGCATAGTCCATGGCTACGAGCAACAGGACAGGGACAGTCACTTGCAGTGTCCCACCTGTGTGTCTGAAGCTACGCTTTTTCCTGGAGTTGCTAGGGTAAGGAAGAAGGACAGGGAAACGCCCATTTTGAGAGTTCCCAGCTCAGTTGGGATCAGGGACCTGGGTCCTGGCCAGCAGCCCCTGGACTACATTACAGTCAGGCATGGGACATGCAGACCCATCCCAGCGACTCTGTCTGGGCACGGGGGCAAGGAAAGACCTCGGTTCCTTGCTTCTCTGCAAGCCTCATGGTCTTCAGCCTAGGCATGACCCCCTTTGATGCTGCAGGTGCTTCTCCTTTCGCCCACACCATCAATGGGGAACAGAGCAGCTGGAAGTGATGTTTCTGCCCTGCCCACAGTGACCACTTGCAGCTCTTTGCCCACACCACGAAGCCGGTGGGATGGCGAAGCAGGGGCAGAGGGACCTGGCCTGGATCTGCTCATGCCTGCTGCAGCACAAACCGAGAGCAGCACTGACAGGTGTGAAGATGTGGGAGATCCCGGGGGGACCGGAGGGCACCACACATATGTTGTAACTTGAAGGGCGGACGATGTTGTGCTCCACGAGCAGCAGGGCGCAGACTGGCCCACGGCCCAGTTTCGGTGGCTCCTCTTCCCAACGGAGGAGCTCAGCAATGCTGGGAAGCAGGCTGGGACATTATGCAAGACCCGCACATGGCTGCTTATCGCTTCTCAGAAGCCACACCGCAATCCTGCTCCCCTGGATTTTAGCATAACCTGCTAAAAGCACCCGTGCTTTGAACCACAAGGACTTTCCTCCCCATGGCCATGGCTCTTGGAGGACTTGGGACATCGCCCTCCGGCAGGCACGGAGCCTGCTCCACAAAGTGCCCACTTGGCCGGAGCTGGTGGTGCTTCCCAGCACCGGATCAAGTGCACAGTCTGTTTTCCTGGCTGCGGCGGTGCTCTGCCGGGAGGTGCTGATTAGCTTGGCTGGTTGCTAATTGCCAGGAAGAGCCCGGCACAGAGGTCAGGGTTGCCATTCTCTGGGAAGAGGGAGGGCAGGGCAGCCTCCATGCAGAACTGGCTCGGTTAAACGGGACAGAAGGGGAGAAGGGATCCCACCAGTGCCAGGGCTGGAGAAACCCTGCTGCTGGAGGGATGCTCCCATTTAAACTCCATGGATTGACATTGGCTTTGAAAAAACACAGTCAAACCCTCCAAAATTTCCATCTGCATCTCACCTCACGTCTGCATCTCGCATGTAGAAAGAAAACAAAGACAATATCACAGTGTCCAAAACGTTCCTCCAAGGTGCGTTGGGACAGCAGGGCCACAACCGCACAGTGAGCTTGCTCCTGTGTTTAACAGTGACCTCTCTCCTCAGTTTTAATTTTTTTAATTTTTATTCCCCCCCCCAAATCCTCTGCAGCTCTGCCCTGGGGTTCCTGCCTCAGTTTCCCCCAGCTAAACGCCTGCACACACGTGCAAACATGCACCCTCCCGTTCGGCGGCGCCGCCACGCGTGCCCGTGTGCCAGGAGAAGCACCGTCCCACCCTCCGGCGGGACACTGCCTGCAGAGGATGAGGTGGAGAATCCCACGATGCCCCCACACCCACACCCTCGGGCACTCGTTCCCCTTGGCCAAAGGTCCCGTAGCGCAGACAAAAGGGACACCCCGCATTCTGGGCCAGGCGTTGAAGGAAACCAGACTATGAGAGACGGTGAGACTGCTCAAAGCCTTTTTGCTGATGATGTCTAATAACGATAAGCTTCCTCAAAAGATGAAAGATGCCCTTTGGTGCACTTTGGAAGCAAGAATAAGGCAGGAAGAAGCGCCAGCCTTAAATTACTGTGAAAGCTGACACTACCTTTTAACATTTAATGTGCAAAAAGCCCATGTCCCACCACATCTTGAAAGAAGTCTCTTGCATTATATGCGTGACTGATAACGACTGGAGATAATTCATGCCTCCTCCTGGCGGGTGCAAAAGCTGCCAGCAGATATTGTCTTTCGTGCTATCATTTTTCCCTCTGCAGGCGTAGGTTTGCAAGGTGTGAACATAAATCCATGCAGAAAGCCCTGCTGATGCTCTCCTGATGCAGAATATACTGTGGAGACTGAGAGCCCCAGCTACGGTGTGGCTTGGGAGCAAGGAACGGCCAATGTTTGGAGCTTTCACCTGAATAGGCAGAATAAAGCATCACATCTTGATTTATTTTGCTTTTTGATTTATAGACAAAGACTCTTGATGCAAAGCCTCCCATGCAACACACGTGAGAAGTGTTTCTTTGGGACTGAAATTGTTTATTGGACTTAATACGACTGGCAGCAGGTCTTTAGTTTCCTCTCAAGCTCTCAAGGCTTTAAAGGCAACACTCTTGGCAGGTATTTTCTCCGAGCATCGTTCTGAAAGAGGAAAAATAGCTGAGGCCTCTGGGATTAACTGCCCTTTCCGTGAGAAACATTTATCACTGTTCATACAGCTCTCCGCAATCTTTATTTCTATCAAACGCCTGGGACCAAAGATCTTTGCCCCATCAGAAAGCATTTCTTCCCCATCAAACCCAAATCGTTCAATGCTCCCCCACGCATACAAATTTCATTTTGCTAGAAACGTCAAGTTTCCACATCAACTGGGCAAGGAGTTTTGCTGCTCCAGTACAGTCTGTGGGGCAGGATGTGCTGTTCCCAGAGGGGAGGCTGAAGCAAGGGGAGGACGTGGGGGTGGTGAGAGGTGATGCCTCCATCCTCCTCCACAGAGGCCTGAGAAGGGTCCCCAGGTGTGGGATCTCCCCGGCACGCTCTCAGCCTGGGTTTACAATGCTCCCCAGCAAGAGCTGTCCCATGGGCCATCGTGGACCTTCCTAGCAGATGCTGCTGGACACCAGGAGCCTACCTGCTCCCTTTCCTAACAGCGGTGTTCAGAAGAGGTCCTGCAGGCTTGGCACTGGTGCCAGAGGGCTGGAAACGAGCCGAAAGTGCTGAGATCAAGTATTCTGAAACAGCAAAACACTGACCACCCATTTGCAAGGGGGAAGGGACAGCTGTGACCCACCTCTCTGTCCCACGGCAGGATGCTGCGGAGGGAAGGGAAGCAGCCCTACAGCCTTCAAAGTTGGGCTTCCCCAGTGTGGTTACCCCAGGTTTCTGCTCTTCACAATCCAGGCTGGGAAACAGCAAGGCAACCATTTATATTTATTCATAACTCTGGAAAAAGCACGTATCTGTCCCTCAAAACCCTGCTTTTTGCTGCAGAGCTTCATCAAAGGTCTGGAAGGCAACAGCAAACCAGGTTTTGTGGTAGTGTTGGGCACGGCTACTGGTGGCTCTGAGCTGCTGTGAAGGTTGTAGGAGACACCAGAGACAAGCAGCAGACAGAAGTTACGTGCACTGGGTACAATACCTTAGTTCTTCTTTCATCTGGAAAATAAACTCTTAAAGATTTGCTTGAAAAGGGCATTTTGTCTGATTGACATTGATACTTCCAGATGTAGAAATATCAGAATATTTCCAACAGTTGTTTGTTAATGGCAGTTTTGAAAGGATCAGAAACCACTGTCTGATTATTTCCAAGGCAGCAATGAAACTGAATTAACAACATTTGAAAATATAAAAAGTAAAGTACAAGCAAATGGTTTGAACTTCAACAACATTTGCAGCTGATAATGGCAACGTTAGACTGGCGGGACTCTATCCTAATGACACACTCACAGAAAATGAGGAGAAATATTTGCTTCCAGCTAATTGCTGAGCCTGTATGCCATGTAATACCACAAAGTGCTTTCTAAATAAATTATCATTTGATCTTGAAGGTTGTGCAACAAAACTTTTCAATTGCCTTTTCTCATCATCAAAAGAATTTCGGGATTAGAGGGGAAATTTTGTTTTTTCAGCTCTGAGTCCATGGAAGCGCAGAGGCGTGCCCTGACAAACCAGTTATCTTTGTACTTTGCCATCTGCAACCATCTGGAGATGTTTCCCAGCTCAGAGACATTTCCTCGTGCGTGGAGTGAGGGCTGCTGAGCCGCACCATTCGGGGTCGGGATGGTGGGAACCAGGCAGAGAAGCTGCCAATGCCAATGCCAATGCCAATGCCAATGCCGTGCTGCAGAGACCGGGCAGGGGAAGCAAAGCTGCTTTTGGTGCCACTCTGAGCCCAGGACACCCCTTCCAGCTGAACATGGCTCTAAAGAAAAGGAGCCTGGTGCAGGTCCCTGTGCCCCACTTCAGAGCAGCTGACGCGGGAGAGGGGCAGCATCTCCTGACTGTGCCCACCCCACTGCTGCTGAAGCCCTGCCTGTGCAGCCTCGGCGATGAGTAACTCCTACGCTACAAACCTCACAACTCGCCGATTTATCATCTTCAGCATAATTTATCTGTTTGTACCATCCCGGGCAGGTGTCCCAGAGCGAAGCCTCCCCTCTCCCGGCGCAGGCACCTGCCCCCTCCCCTGCCAAGCTGAGCTTCTTAACTCTCCATTGGCTTTACATGGCTCTTAATTTCTTATTTCTTCCTTCCACGATGCTTCGTACTCTTTTTTTTTTTTTTTTTTTAACGAGGCCTGGTTAAAAATAACACAGTTTGATCTGTATGCAAAAAACTGTGACATCTGTTCTCTGAAGGGGAAATTAGAAAAAAGCAAATGATGTCAGCTCTTCACTAAAACCAGAGAGCAGCAGGGCACACCGCCCTGCCAGGGCACCTTCTGTAATGGCACCACGGAGCACCCAGGTCTCCAGCTTCTGCAAGCAAAACGAATGGGATCACCCATGTTCCCCACACCTGGAATTTGGAGGAAGTAGCATGCATTTCACTGTGCTGAAATTTGACAACAGTCTGAACCTGGATGGTCTATAGGAAGAACCCTGAAAGTGCAGTGCCCACACAGGGGATGGGCAGCGTGCAGGTGGGCAGCCCCCACAGTGGTGCCAGGATCCCCAGGACATCACTCATGTCCCAGTGCCTGTCCTGCAGCTTACAGCCACTGAGGGTGTCTGCAGAGCGGGTTCCACCCGAAAAACGCCTTCCCTGGGCCGGTGTGGGACCCACAAATGTCCCCTCCTTCACCCCCACCCCGGCTGCTGGCCTCAGCACTGATTTAGCTCTGATCAGGTCCACGCCTGCTCTTGCCTTACCAGAAGGTCGGTATTCTACAAGCAACTATAAAGGGCTCAGAGACTATCAATTATGGTTTTCAGACAACTGATCCACAAAAAGCAAAGTTATTTCCAGAAGGATAAATGTAGCCGAGACCATTATATATAATTCATGTCTGCCCACAGCATTCCTGCTCTGCTGAGCGCGGTGGCTCTTCGAACTCCATGTCCTGTCCCAGATGTGACTTGGGGACAGGGGGACTTTGCTGTCTAGTATCTCTGCTTCCCCAGGATGCAGGAGCTCCCCCTAGAAGCATGCCCTGCCACCCTCCCATGCCATTCTGGGTGCCACACACACCCCTGCCACAGCCCTGGTGCTTTTACAGGCATGTCCCCAGCACCCTGTGCTGTCTCCCTCCCACCGGGCATGCGATGCTCTGGGTACCTGCTGAACCAGCCCATCCCACCAGAGCAGGGTGGGCATTGCTGCCCCATAAGGGATATAAAAATGAAACGGGGAAAAGGAGCCACATCACCCCAGGACACCCAGTTCCCAGGTCAGTGTCCTGTCCCCTCTAGTCCAGGACATTTGGCATTGGCAGCTGAAAATCTAGAAATTCTCTCCCGGCTCATCAGAGAGTGGTTTCTCAGCCTCTGCTTCTTCTTCCCCTCTAAAATCTGGTGCCTTCACAGGGAGGCTTGGCTGAGCCCAGGCTGCAGAAACCCGCAGGCAGGAGAAGCTGCAGAATTGCAAAGACCAGTAATTTCTGCACTGGAGCCCTCAGAATCATTTTCAGGCTCTGAATGTGGTGCTGCCGGCGCCCACTCAGCCTGCCTGATGCTCCTGCCCAAATTCAGCTGACACATTAATTCATTAAGAACCTGGTACTCCATTTTTATGACAAGTGTATGACTGCCTTGGCACTCCCTGCTCAGCCCAGCATTATTTAAATGCTTCCCCTATTATTATTCGATAATGCATCCTATTACACACAGCTCTTGAGGGAAGGAGAAGATGAAACACACGGTGCATTTTATATCCTCGTTCTTTGCTGGAAAAGCTTCACTGAAGCAATGGCTGGCAAAAGACATTTAGTGGCATCTGCTGAAAAAATTTTGAGGTTTACAAGTAAATGATTCATGCTAGGTTATTTCGTTACGTTTGGTTTAATAGCGCTGACTTCTTGTATTTCCTACTTTTGCAATGTCTGCTGCTTTGAAAATGTGAAACACTGGTGTGTCAGCATGGGCACAGTGTGCTGGTCTCCAGTTTCTGCATGCTATTTTCTGCATGCTATTTTCTGCATGCTATTTTCTTCTAGTTCAGTTACTGCATCTTTTAAAAATGTGGCGTCCAAATCCCTGTTCACAGCTCTCTTGCTCCAGGTCAAACCCTTCTGACCTGGAAAATTTACTACACAATGAATCTTAGGCCAGTTTGCCCATCCTTTTGGCCAATCTGGGAGCCAAGGTGCTAGCTCAGAGTTGCCAGCCTCCTCCTTTGAACCCAGGCATGGCACTAGCATCCTCTTGCCTTCTGCATAGGCGTTATGGGTTATTCCCATTATTTAACTGGAATATGCCCCAACCCTACTGGACTCCAGGTGCTGCTGTTTTGCTTCTGCTGTGTGCAGTGGTTTACAGTGCCAGGACATCTTTTCCAATTACTGGACAAAAATTGCTGCTGGACACCTCTGCCTTTTGTATAGCTCTAAGAGTTTCCCAAACTGCTGAGGAGAGATCCTACATAATTGCAAAATTTCATTTGTTCCCAGGAGAGGGTGCAAACATTGATGATTCTCCTCAATTGCACCATCCTTGTCCATAACCTGAAGGCTGCTTTAATTCCTGGAGAAGCTGGCTGCCACTCTTTGACCCGGCTTTGCAGCACCCAGCGTGGTCCCTGCCAAGGGAATACTAGGTGTATCACAAGTCACCCTGGTCATTTCTTGTCTGGGCCAGTGCTGAAAGCTCACAACTTTCCCCCATGAAAGAAGATTTTCTCGCTGCAGCCTCAGTTGATGACGCTGCAGCAGGGATCACGGTTGGTGTGACACCAGGAGGCACCCACAGCTGATGCACCTCGCTCTGTGCAGAAAACAGCCTCTGCGCAGCTCTGGTGGGCTGATGGAGAGGAGACTAAGGGCGTTTTCAGGGCTGGAGCTGGGGGTCTCCAAGCACAGCCCACTGGGATACACACAGCCAGCCAGAGCATGACCGGTGGCTTTGGCCAGGTAGCCCAAATTTGCTCCATATCACCCACATTTTCTGCAGCTTTTCACATCGGCTCTGCATTTCCGACTCCTCAACTGCTCAGCATTGCTAGCAGGTTCTGCCGTGTCACCATTATCCCCCATTTTCCAGATAATGGCTTTTGTCTGGTTTTGCTGGAGGACTGCAGGGGCTGTGGGTTCAGCTGAGCATCCTTTACCCGGGCAGCTCTCCGTGCCCCCGGTCCATGGCTGAGGGGCTCAGTCTCACATCCCTCCTCCTTATTTGGTGGTTTTAAGCTCCACATAAAACTTCCCCCTCTCTTGACTACGGCAGATCTTGCTGGAAAGGTATGACTTTGCTGCGTTCCCCAGACACGTCCTCCAGCATAGAAAAGAGATGAGTTTGAATTTAAAAAGCACACAGAAAAAAAAAATACACCTTTTCTTTCTGACACACTGCCTAAAGCCCCATGTGCTACAGGGCACCTACAAGTATTTTGTTCCCTAAACTGAGACTGTCCCTACTACTAAAAAGGGTCTATTTACCCTCACCAGCTCCAAGGAGGCTCCAAACCTTTCAACAGCTGCAAAACACACTGAGAGCAAGCGGTCTGTAGGAGATAAATGGAGCTACTTCATGCAGTGCCTTCTGTGCACATGGCTCTGTGTGCAGCCCGTGGCTTGCACGGCTTTAGGATTGTCACCAGCAGGGTCTCAAATTGCTGCTAAACGATGGCCGAGTGTGAGCAGGAGGAGAGGCTGGCACTGGGGACAAGTGCCCTGCCAGGGCTGCAGGGTGACAAATCCATCTGGAGGAAGCTGGGAGAAAGAGCTCAAAGGTGCCTGTCTTTTCAGAGGGTGGCCGGAGCCCCAGAGCACGGTTTCCCACCTGCCACAGCAGCAACACGAGCAACATCTGCCCCAAGAAAAACACATCTGGCTCTCAGGAACATCCCCCAGATCTGAGCATCCCCTTCCCCAAGTGGGCAATGCCAAAGCCTCCTGCCAGGGCCAACCCAGAGCCAATTCTGGCAGCTCCAGGATCTGCTTTGGTTCAGCTTTTTCTTCCAACAGCCAAATTGCCTAAATTAACGTGGAGACTTTAGGTACAATATAGCTAATTCCCCTGAAATACCTCAGCAAGGTAATTTGCTCCAAGGGGTCCCCCGTTAGCAGCTGGTTAGCGAACAAATAATTTCCAGAGGAGAACTGGACAGACTGACGGCACTGAAAAGACTAACAGGACCGGGCAGCAATTTCCTAACAATTAGCAATTAAGCCACAGAGGCTCACGACAGTCAGAGATGGAGCTACTAAAAACCTGGCTGAAATATTCACACATGAGGCGCCAGGGAACGTGTCCCCCCGTGGCTCTGCAAAGCGATTGAGGAAAAGCTCCCAAAACAATGCAGCAACCTAATAAAAATCTGCATTTAAAGGAAAAAACAGCAGTCGCCAACCTGTGTTCCAGGCTTACTGCTCTTTTTTTTTGCTTCTTTCTGCATTCCCTCGGGGCAGATTTCATCCTGCCCGTGGCTCTGCTGAAGGCAGAGGGGTGGTTCGAGCGCCCGCATTTCTTAGGGGAGGCAAAATAATAGGTTGGCTTTTTTTTGTTGCTCTTTTTTTTTTTTTTTTGGGGTTTTGCAAAGTCAGGAACTCCATCTTAGCGCTTCAGCCCGTTGTTATGGTTTGTGTTATTCTTGGCACGCTGACCGGAGCGCGCTCGGTAGGAATAGCAGAAGGGCTGAAAAGTAAATACTGTGTCCTCCGGGAGCAGCGGAGAGGGGAGGGCGGTTATAGTGCTTCATGGAGCACCCCCAGCGCCTGTTTGGGTTAGGCTTACGGTAATTGCTCCCTCGGTGAGTTTGTACCAACAATTGATCGCTTCAAATGGGAAAGAAGTACAAATGAGTAAGAGAATAAACACTGACAGTGTTACGAAACGCAGGAGAGGAGAGCAAAAAAATCCCATGCCGCTCAAGCGCGGGGCTGAAAGCAAAGCTGGCCAGAAAACAGGGGATACCGTTCACTTTTATGTGCAATTTCTCATGAATGCTGAACGGTGCGAGGAAAGAAATTGAATTTTCTCCTTCAGCTCAAGCTACAGAACTACTTTCCGCAGCCTGATCTTCTACAAAGAGTTCAAGGAGACCCCTCTGCTCTCCTGTCTCCTTCTCCATCCTGGCAAAGTGGAGGGCATGACACGAGCAGCACTTTCCTGTGAGCACGTGGGTGAGAAGACAAGGAGCAGGAAGCCCACAGGCGTGACAGAGTAGCTCTGGGCTGAGGAACCTTGGTATGAAACCCACCAGCACTGGCCCAGGGACATGACACCAGCCCCCAGAGACCAGGAGAAGCCCATCAGCCCCAGAGCTGCTGCCGTAGGGTCACCACAGCAAACCCCTGGTGCCCAGTGGCAAACTGATGGTGCTTAACGCTTTCTGAGCATCTTTCACCATGCCTGTGCTAGGGGTTGCTGGTGCTGGTTGTGACAGCCCCAAGGCCAGTGCCATGGGATCCAGGGGGGGATGCTCAGGTTTGACCTTGTGCGCTTGGAGCAGCATCTGCCCGAGGCTGGGCTGGGCTGCTGGAGGGCATTAGAGGGATGGAAATGGAAATTCCCCATTCTCCCGAATTCTAAGTTCTGAAGAGAAAGATCTGGGGGTCCTGGTAGACAGCAAAATGACAATGAGCAAGCAGTGTGCTCTTGTGGCCAGGCAGGCCAACGGAATCCTGGGCTACATAGGGAAGAGTGTGGCTAGTAGGTCGAGGGAAGTTATTCTCCTCCTCTACTCTGCACTGGTGAGGCCACATCTGGAGCACTGCATCCAGTTCTGGGCTCCCCAATTCAAGAGGGACAGGGAACTACTGGAAAGAGTCCAGTGAAGAGCAACGAAGATGATTAAGGGATTGGAGCATCTCCCTCATGAAGAAAGGCTGAGAGAGCTGGGACTCTTTAGCCTGGAGAAGAGAAGGCTGAGGAGAGACCTTATCAATGCTTACAAGTATCTAAAGGGTGGGCTGAAGGAGGAGGGAGCCAGACTCTTTTCAGCGATTGCCAGTGAGAGGACGAGGGGCAACGGGCACAAGTTGGAACATGGGAGGTTCCACTCAAACATGAGAAAAAACTTCATAGTGAGGGTGACGGAGCCCTGGAACAGGCTGCCCAGGGAGGTTGTGGAGTCCCCTTCTTTGGAGATTTTCAAAACCCACCTGGATGCAGTCCTGAGTAACACGCTCTAGCTCTGGGCAATCCTGCTTCAGCAGGGGAGTTGGCCTAGATGATCTCTACGGTCCCTTCCAACTCTAAAAATTCAGTGAAATTCAGTGAAATTCCAGGAATCGTCACCAAAGGAAGGGCACGGGATGGCCTGGCAGCCTCCAGCAGGAGCACTGAGCGCAGGAGCTGGCGGTGGGGGTGCTGCCACCCCGGCCCAGCACAGCGAGCTCCGCTTCTGCCCCCCGAGCAGAGCCGGTGGCAGCACCTTTGGGGAAGGCTGAGCTGGCAGCCCCACGCCGGGCCCAGGCTGCCGCTGCGGCTTCTGCAGCTGAGCTCATTAGTGCCTGCAATCAGCAGGGCATGAAGGGGAGATAATTACACAGCCCCGGCTGCGTGCAGGGTCTATATATAGCACCGTGTGGGTCCGTGCTGCCTGCGGTGCTTAGTCACGGCCCCGGGGAGCGTGCGGGTTGGGGGGGTGCGGGCACTGCTGCGTGGGGAGCTGTGCCGCTGGCCGTCTGCAGCGCCGGGGGAAAACCACCCCGAGCTGAATTAAATGTTTCACTTACTGTGTTTTTCCCAGCCGAAAAAAATGCCATGAGTTTCCCAGTGGGCTGCCATTTTGCACAGAAAAAAATGGAAACTTTTTTTTTTTTTTTTTTTTTGCAAAATACCTAAGCAAAAGGTTTCAGCCTGGGGCCAAGGTGGCTGCATGAAGGGGTAACCCCCACCCCTCACAGTCCCTTGGACCCCAGAGAGAGGGAAAGGCTCTCCCCATCCTATGGAGAGCGTCTCCCGGCCACAAGTGGAGGGTGCCCAGTGCCTGGCCCAGCTCCAGGGGTGGTTGTGGAGCAGGGGGGCACCCATCCCCACACAGCCCTGGCTCCCGAGGCCGGTGTCACCCTGTGGCAAAGTCATCCCAAACCCATCACAGTGTTTTTGGGCCGGCCCCGACACCCAGAACCACCCCAGAGCTGCTCACCCCTGGGGAAAACCCACGTTTGCTCATCACGAGCCGCTCCCCAGGGCCAGTGACATGAGCTGCCTGGCCTGTATTTCCAGCACGGCCATTTCCAAACCGATGGCAAGGTCCTGCCCTGGCATGCGAGGCCCCATGTGTCACTGGTGCCACCAGTGTGCCCTGGCCGGCGAACGCAGGGCTGAGTCCCCGCAGCAGCACCCCAGAGACGGCAGGGGCTGTGCCCATGGGGCAGCCCCGGGAGCCACTCAGGGCAATCACAGGGGCCTTGGGACATGCCAGGGCGGTTGTGAAGCACTGATGCCAATCCCGAGACAGTGACACTGCACCAGGAAGCCCTGCCCTCTCTCCGTGTCGCCCAGCAAGCCCGGGAAAACAGCCTGGCACTGCCAGGGCAGGGCGAGGTGGGTGGCTCCTGGGGCTGCTCCCGGCCACACAATGCAGGGATACCCCCACCCAGCTCACACCTAAATGACAGCGGGTACCAGGCGAAGCCACCCTCCGGAGTTCCCAGGATGGTTCATGCTCTCCACGTGCAGTACTCAGCCAAGCCACTGCAAACACTCCTCACTGCCAACCCCTCGTCCTCCTTAATCACCCCAAATCCTGCCCCACTGCAGCCTCCAGCACCCCGGCTCCTCACCCTGCCTGGCACAGCAGGGTCTCATCACCTTGTTTCGTGGTGAAAATGTGAGTCTAGCACAGTAGGCTACTGCTCCTTCCACTCACTTTTAATCACTTCTTCGATGTTCCTTCCCTGGGGATGTGAAAATACTTAAAGCTGAGCTTTTGCGCTGTTTGGCAATGGATCGTTCAGCAAATCAAAGAGGGCAGGGTTAGGGCTGCAGCCCCCATCGCAGCCTTCATCCCCCTGACATCGGCGAGAGGGAGGAGAGCCCCTCCCTCGTAACGACAAACATTCATTCATGGGCACTGGGGAAGGAGCCCAGGAAACTCCTGCCACACACCGCGTGGGCTGTTATTAGGTTAAGCCATAATTAGGTCCCCATCCCTCTCTCTTGTGTGTGCACGTCACACAGATGCACACACAGACACACACACAGACAGGCACACGCCAGCTGGGTGTAAAAAAAAAAAAGCAGGGCTGAAAGTGGGTTAATGCCCTTTGCACCTCCTCGGCCAGAGACCGCGCAGGACCGCGCACGTGCCGGCGGGGCCAGCCGAGACAGGATTTACCTCGGGAGCAGAGCGCTCGTGCCTCTCGCTCACGGCACCGGCAATTCCTGCCTCTTTCCAAACCCTCCCCGGCTACGGCGACCGTGATCTTTTTTTAAAATGGGGTTTGTGTACCGGCCCAGGCATTTGCATCACTCGCTTGGGAGAGATGTGAGATAATGACAGCGATAAGCTACGTGGGGCAGCACATTCAACCGCCCAACAGATACACACCAACTACTTTTTAATCACAATAAGATGGAACACGAAACCTCCTATCACACGGAACTGCCGTCGTGCCGCAGAAAAACAGCCGAGTGTGTTTTACATCTGCAGCTTTATTCTCGTACAAAAGGTTAAAGGCAAAGCTAGAAAAATGAACCTATTGGTACATGCTCTCTGAACGCTTTTAAGACAAGACAGAGCAGTAAAGCTTTTATTGCTAAGAAGAACCAATGGGGGGCTTTAAAGCTCATCTAGCATTCAATTTTTGTTTGTTACTAACCCAATTTAAAGCAGCACTTCAGTCTTTAAAACCCTTTCGCCTTTCTGGAATGCTTCAAAAGGAAGATGACCTGAGAACGGTGTCTGCTCTCCAGAGGGACCAGACGGATGCTCTGTGTGGGTGCAGAAATGGGCCACCGAGGAACACCAAAACGAAACCCAGCTGCCCGGCTGTGGGCTCCTGCTGATCATTAGACAAGGCAAAGCTGCACAGCACCCACAGAGCAGCACCCTGCCATGTGCAAAAGCAGCGGTCACCTGATGGCTCCTCGGCTGTCCCCATACCCTGGTGGCTGTGTCACAGAGGGGCACCATGGACTTGCCCCAGGCAGAGCCAGGAGCTGAGCCCCAGGCACGGTGACTGTGAATGTTCTGCTCCAACTACCGGACCACGCTTCCTCCTGGAGGGTTGAGGCTACAGGCAGTGGGAAACTGAATACTCCTGGGATCCCTAGGGATCCCCCATGGATGCAATGGATCAGGGCTGGCCACCCTTCCCGAGGGAGTGCTGGTGCAGCCACTTTGCAGGGCGTGCTGCAGCCAGAGCTGCTCCGGGGTCGGCGGGTGCCCTAGTCTTCAGGGATCGGGGTGTTGCAGTTCCCGTGGTAAATTTTGACCTCACCCTCACACTGGAAGTACTGGTCGAACACGTCGCTGTACCCATGGTCCTTCCACCATGTGCAAAGCTGCCGGTTCCACGTGCAGTCGAGCACATGGAAGAGCTCCGGGTGCTCCATCCCCACCATGGTGAAGAAATCCTGGTCCCCGAGGTGGCCCTTGAAGTGGTACTTCTCCGTCAGCTTCTGCACCATGGCGGGCTCCAGCAGCTGGTTGTAGAGCTTGGACTGCCTCATGGCTTCAAGGTTGAGGAGCAGGACGCCGCTGTTGAAGCCAGGTAGCCCATCAGGAGGCGGGTCCCCCACTTTGGTTTGGGGGTTCTCGCGGCGATACTGCCAGAAGGTGTGCCTGCCGTGAGAGGAAAAACAGGAACAGGGGAGTCAGGGAGTGCAGCCCGAAGAGCAGCCGCCTCAAATCTGGGCAGGTCTGGATCACAGCATAGGATCTACCACCCAAGGGATCTCGTGGTACTTGTCTCCTGCTGGCTGGAGGCACCCAGCCTCCCAGAGCAGCCTGGTGCTTCACGGGCTGTGGCTCTCTCCATCCCCCTGCACAGGATATTGTCCAGACCTCAAACCACTCTTCTGGCTTTCTCCAAAAGCCCCTTCTGTTTCTACCAGCATCGCTCTGATGAGCCAACAGGACACATGATTGCGTGACTGCTCACACGGCTGTGCGGGGAGACAAAACCACATCCCTGGTGCCCAGGGCCAACCACTAGAAGTGCCCCCACGCCAGGGAAATGTCCTGCAGTTAATGGGATCTCGGCAGCAGAGCTCGCAGCATCATTACTATTATTATTATTTGATTATGGGGAAGTTCCGGATCAAAGATGGGCCCCAGTTTGAGGCTGTGCTAAAAGAAGGCTTGAAATAAACCTGAGTGGCAGAGCTATTTCTTCAAAATGAAAGTAAAAAACAGAAATCCAATGGCAACATCTCATTAGCTAAACAAGCACTGCCTTCAGTCCTTGCAGCCCCAGGAAGGCTCAGCTGCAGCAGCTCTGGCAGACTCAGTCTTCACCAGCTAATTTCCAGCTGCCAAGGAGAGGAGAGTGGTGCAAGTCTAGCACCACACAAAACTAACTCCAGTGGGTGATCCAAATGGGAAAAAATTAGACTACCTAAGCGAGCAGCCCAAAAATGTCTTTGGCTCCTTCCTCAGCCCTGGGGCAGCGAGCATACCCCACCATACACGCACTGGCTGCTCCCACATGCAGGAGCTGAATTCATCCCATGCTATTACACAAGCAGCTGCGGTTGAATCTGCCCCAAAAAATCTCTTCCACTCAGACTGGAAGCCTTCTGCCCCCAAGCAGCATCCTCTGCTGGAAAGCTGGGCAGCTGAGAGCAGACCGAGCCTGCGGTTTGGAGGATGGCAGGAGGGACCCGTGGTCCCCACCCACCCGTCTGACAGCCCAGGGTGTCAGCACTGCGCTCTCCTTCCAGCCCTAACACTTAAGGTAAAGCTACAGCAGGGTTTTTTTCACACCTTTCTGTAAAAATGTCTAGAAGAAACACTGCTAGAAAGAATTAGCCAAGCCTGCTGCTGGCTCCTGTCCGAGTCTGTCAGACACTGACCAAAGTCTCCATACACCTCCAGGAAACAAGAATTTGTTGCTAGATGGCGTGGATTTAGCACCCAGAGGTCTAAAGTCACCTCATGCTTGGAAGCTGGAGCTGAGCTCATTCAGATGTAAGAAGATGCAGGGACATTAGCCCCTGGGACAGCTCCAGAGTAGCAGTGGGTACTCCCTCACTGAAAACATTTAAATGGAAATTTTCCTTGTAGGAAGTGTGTTCAGCTCCAACAGGCACTTGCTCAGGGAATCCTACAGCTTAAACAGAGATCAGACTATTAAATCCATCCTTCTGGCCTGTCCTCTGGATCCCCAGCACAGCACTGCGACACCGGCCAACGCAAGAGCCAGGATTCAGTAGCCACCAGCAGAATTATCCCAGCAGAAAACATGAATGTATTAATGATGTCAACCATGAGCACCTTTTTTTATTTCCTGATCCAGAGAGCCACAACCATCACACAGAGTCACTTCCTTCCAACTTTCCGTTTAGATGCTTTAGATTCAAACCTCTGATATTTCTCATTTCATTAAGGGTCTTCATAGTGCTCCCTTTCGCCTGATTCAGGACAGAAAGGGTTTTTCCAAATGCCAGTTTTTCATGGAGGGAGGGCTCAGTTTTTGAGCAGCCATCTCCCTGCCTCCCGGGGAAGGGGAGCAGAGGACTGGCTGCCTCATTGGAGCCCATGGGCAGCAACACTCGTTTGATCTAAAGGGCAGGGAAGGGATAAAAGGGCTCTGCCAGTGCAAAGAGCAGATATGTCTTGAGGACAGGCACCAGGGCCACCACAGACAACTCATGGATGCTCATGAGAAAAGGAAGGCAAAATGCTCTCCACGCAGTATTAGAGGGAAGCTCACGACAAGATCCAGCCTTGCACAAATCAGCCTTCTGAGGTGCTCACGTCCAGGGGTCTGAGCAGAGACTGGCTCAGGTTGCACCTCTGAGTGCTCTGCTCTCTCTGCTTCTCCCTAGCAGTGCCAGGAAAGCCATCCCTGTGCCCCAAAAATGATGCTGGAAGCTGGCAGGAGGGAGGGGAGGAGCAGTGCCACGGAGGGAGACACCTTTCCAGCTCCACAGCAGCAGAGCTGACTACTCCTTTCATACTCTTACCTCCAAAAACACACACTGCCCAAGCTAAGGGACGCAATTACAGCTCCTGCAAGCAGCTAGAACAGGTAAAATGTGAGCGCCTGAGCCCTTGGCATGGCCCTGCCGCAGCAGCCAGGCCGCAGTGGGGAGAAAGCACATCTGTACCAAATGACTCAATTTTGGAGCAACGCCGTTCCCCAGCGGATTACTTGGCGACGGCTGGTAACGAGAAGGGAGCAGGAGACAGACCGACAAGCGGCGATTGTTCAGCCCTTCCTCCCGGCGCTGGCGTGACGGGGCCACCCTCCCCAGGCTGCGTGTGGGGAGCGCAGCGGAGAGGGGCTGGGGGGGAGGACGGGCCATCCCCGGGGAACGATGTTGGGGTGAAATCCAGGATGTGACGAGCCACGGGCGGCTCCGCAGCGCCGACAGCTCGGGAACCTGCTCGCAGCACCACGCCACGGCCTTTCCAGTGCTGGGCTCGGGCCAAGCGAGGGAAAGGTATTCTGGCAGGGCCGTTGGCAGCATCTGTTTAGCCTGGATTTTGCTCGGCTTTTGTCCTTCTAACAGGCTTTCGGCTCACTCCTTCTGCAGGGATAGAGAAGAGTGTGATAAAAGGCACCTCCACCCAGCTGGAAGAGGAAGGAATGGCAGATACCAGAGCATCAGTTTCTTTGGAGGACATGGGGCTGGGGAAGCCCAGCAACCAGCCGAAGAGCTAACCCAGCCAGGGCCCTGCGCTGCTCGGTCCTGCCTGACATCGCCCCTTGGCACCTGGCTTAAATTTTGGCAAAACATGGTGGGGGAAATCACAAGGGCTTGATGAGTGTGCTGCCAGGATCCAGGGAAGGGCTGGGCTGCTGAATGTGCAGTCCGTCCCCCCCAGACAAACACTTTCCATTAAGGAACTAAAACTCTGGTTGGAGGCAATGCAAACATCCTCCACCCCAAGCCCCTGGAGCAGCTGGCATCACCCCTTGGGACAGGCGGCTCAGGCAGGGCAGCCTGCTGCTGGCCATGGCTCTGGGATGCCCTCCTCCCTGTTCTCCAGCAGCGAAACCCAGGGCAGGAAGGCATCCCGGAGATGCTGGCCACCGCCAGGATGACATGGGACAGGAAGCTGCTGGCCAGGAAGAGGGGAGGAGAAAGGAAGAGGAGGAATTTTGTGCTTTTGTTAATCGCCCTGGCCCCTCTAGACAGGAGGGGAAAGAGGTGACCCCAGGCCCCCGACCCCATAGCAGGGTGTGGGGGAGCCATATGGGGCCGCTGCCACAAGCGCCCGCCCGTAGCCCCGACAAGCTTCGCTTTGAGGAGCTGTTTATAAACAGAGCCGGCGTGTGCTAGGAAACATCTGGAGAAGAGCATTTCCAAGCATTCAAACGCCAGGCCCAGGCAGCCCAGATAAAAAAAACCCCGCTTCCACCAGGACTTCCCTTGCTGGCCCAGCGCAGGGCGCTCCGGCCGCACCTCCTCTGCCTCGCAGGCCAGTGGCCATGAGCCTTGGCTTGCGGAGATGCCATCACACACTTTCAAATGCCTCGCTGGGGAGAGCTGCCAGCTCTATTTTGCAGGTCCTTCTGCTTTCTTGCACACCAAGGAGCAAACGCCAGGTGGGGGGAGGACTTTGTCCAAACCCACGAACTTCCACTGGTTTATTTCAGCTCTGGGTTATGGGAAAGCCTCATGGGATAGGCTGGAAACTGCTGGTAAAGCAGCGGGGTGCCCCTGCCAGCAGGAAAGGCAGGGTGGAGGAGTTACTGCCAGCTGGGTGGCCAGCAGCAAGCCCTGAGCACTGGCCCCACAGGCAGCAAACTGGGCTTGCGTGCCTGTACCCATCTGAGACGTTCAAGAGGCTGCAACCCTGCCACATCAGCTGCGCAGTAGCTGCTGGCCTTGCTGATAAGGATGTGGATCCACCCCAGGTGGCCGCATCTCCAGAAACATGGACAGCCTGCGAGATCCCCTCCAGGCACTGCAGCCTGGAAACGGAGGAGCCAGGTCAGAAAGAAGTCAAGTGAAATCAAATGCTGGGCCAGTCCCAGAGTGGCTGCGGTCAGAAGATGCTCCTGAAAGGCTGCAGGGTCTCCGAATGCCACCATGATGTGCACTGCATGAGCCTGGGCAGCGTGGTACCCGGGGAGGAAGGATGTGCAGCCTCTCCCTCACCAAAGGGGAAAGCAAAAGCCAACAGCCATGGGATAAACCCGCAAACTAAGGGGCCTGCAAGACTCTGGACGCAATAAACATCCCTGGACCAGTAAATTCCTTGCTGGAGCTCACTGGTTTGTTCCCACCTCCTGCCAGCGCTGGCAGTTTGGGCCAGCTGCTTGGGAGGGCAGGACTGGCAGCAGCAATGGGCCAGCACCTCAAGGACGTACTTTGTCACTGAGCCTCTCCCCTGGGGGTCAGGAGCTGGGGACCTCAAGCCCCAGCCGCAGCCAGTTGGGCATGTGGCTCCTGGCACAAAAGGGAAGCACGGGCTGCTGGCCATCCCTTTCTGTGCCACTCCAACAGCAGCAGTGCCAGCTCAAACACCAATTAAAACAACAAGTACACACTCTTGCTACCTCTAAATACACTTTTCAGTTCCTGAGCCAGAAAAGAGATGGCTGGCAGCATTATCCCCAGCTGCAGCTGCTGGCAAATGCCACTGTTCCTGGGCAGTAAGCTGTGAGGTGTGAGCACGCCTTCCTCCTCCACTCTGTGCCACTGACAGCGCTCCCCCGGGCAGGCAGAAGGACATGACGTGTGCTTGTGGTCCTGGTGAGCAACACCTGTCTGAGCCACCCATCTGCCCGGTGGCTAGTACCTGTGGGACCCCGGCAAGTCACTAAGGGGACAGATGGGATGGGAGGCCCAGTGGGAAGTATGCAGCATCCTGATGGGGATGGGAGGGACGTGTTTGAAATGGAGGGGGAGAGAGCAAACAGAGCAGGTAAATAATTGTAAAGGCTTCTGAGGACAACAGATACAGGCTTAAAAGCAACCTGGTTCCCACAGCAGCCTGGAGGATGCCCTGACAGCGGCTTCTGGCCCACCCAGAGGAGAGGGTGTGGGTGGTGGGAAGAGTGATGGCATGAGGATGATGGCATCATCTGCCCAGGGGATGACAATGGCTTTTCCCCCCTGATCCTCAGCAACAAGTAAGAGCACAGACAAGAAATCTCCCTGCAACCTTCTCGTCCTCTTGGCTCACTCTCACTGTGGCAGGTAGCTCCCAGTCCCCTCGGAGAGGGATGCCCTGACAGAGATCAACCCTCAGGAAAAGGCAGTCTGCCCTTTCTCCAGCTCCCCACCACCAAAAGGCATCGCTGCAGCGAAGATGGACCCTTCCAAGTTTCTTTGGCAGCTGAAGGGAGGCAGCTGCCCCAGGGCTGCACCCAGAGCAGGATTGACCCGGGCTCCCCCTTCCAGCCCTGGCACTGCCAGACCTTGGCCGGGTGAGCTCAGCCCTGCTGCAGACAGATGCTTTGCAACAAAGCAGCCCTTGTTGCTAATTGCTCATTTCCCATGTGCAAACGCTAAACCCCTTAAGGAGCCCGGGTGGCAGGTTCAGTACCAGCCCGGCCCAGAGCGCCTTAGTGAGGCTGAGCAGCCTGTGTGACTCAGGAAATCCCAGCTCCACGCTTCTCGGGAGCACCGTGCACCCAGCGATGTGCCATGGCATCGCCAATACAGCGGTACCCCCCACGCTGCAGGGGAAATGTCACCCTGAGACAAAGCCACCCCAGGTCTCAGCCAGGGACAAAGGGCAGGATGCGTTGGTGTGCACACCGGGATCGCCTGACCCTCCTCTCATGGGTTCAGGGCTAGGGTCCAGCTCAGGCAGGACCTCAGCCCTCTCCTGAAAACTGCTGACAAACCGACGGACAGAGCTCTTCATTGACGACATCAGTAATTCCTTAATAAACTTTTCACGTAATGCACAAATTAAGTCTCGTCTCTACTACGTCTCTGTTACAGCACAGTCTGCATGCCAAACTTTTTAAAAGGCCTGTATTTAGAGCAGCAAATTGATTCTCGATGATTATCTTTCTCCATGGACTTAGCAGTCCAAAAATGGGCACACTTAAACAGATGATTAGTAGCAACTTATGAACGCAGCTTGCAAGCGAAACCTTTCCTTGGGACGTGGATTTTCAAGGCCAGCCCCCCTCACTATCTAAAATTTTTGCACCCAATGCCAGTGCTAAAATCACCCTCTGTATAGAGGCAGGACCATCATTCCCTGTCTGGGTCATGCTGGTTTCCTTCCCTCTATAGATCCAACGCCTGTGGCATTAGCGGCAGCACAGAGCCATCAGTTGTCTGCATCTGCTCATTCAGTGCCAGGGAAGGACAGGGGCAGCCCGTTCACGGCTAAACCACCTAATTTTTGCCAAAATGGCAGATTTCTGCAACAACTGCTCTGGTAGTGCTCTCCTGCCTGCCCTGGGCCTCCCTTGCCCATCGACGGGGCTCTCAGGAACAGGGGAGATGCTCTCCCTTCACAGATGCTCACCTGCTGCTATGGGGAAGAGAAATAAAAAGCCTCCATCCCTGTCTGGGAGTCTGGCTGTGGGACGTTGTGCTGCTACGGGGGAGTCCTGGCATGGAGGGAACTGCCACTGAACTTCACAGAGCAGGAGGGCATTGTGGGAACCTCCAGAGGATTGTTGGAAGCTTCCTCTTGCGCCCCCAGCACCGCATCACTCCAGAAAGTATTCCAGCTATGCAGCAAAACCTCTCAATTTCCTGCTCCTTGTTTGTTTGTTCCTCCATCAAAGGACTTCAGCTCTTGGAAGCTCCTTCTCCACCAAGTCCTGGTGAGGAAGCCCTTGGCCGAGTAGCCTCGCCTGCCCTCCTGCTGCCAGAGCGGCCCCATCCGCTTCTCCCAGCCCACCTCCGGATGTTCAGTCCAACAGCCACTCTCCAGAGCAGATTCAAAAGCCAAGCTGGGCATGTTTGAGACATCTGCTAGCATCTACAGCCCAGACTCCACCACCTACTACCCTGCAAAACCTTCACTGAGGCACAAGGAGTCACAAATACCTGTGCCGCATAGGCCAGCTTGAACCTTGCCACTGACCGTGAACAGCTTTTTCTTACCAGCCTCAAACCAGTCTGTGACATCCCCAAAAGCATCATTGCCCAGTATGGACCTGCTCTTTCTTCAGTTCATGGTCTCCCATGACAAAAAAGCAACCACTGAAGATGACAGCACTTGTGCAAATACCCAGCTGGATCTGACCACCTGCTCAGGATGTTTAGCATGCAGATGATCTACCAATGCAGCCAGGTACCAGCAAGCCCAAGATGCCACTGGTGTGACATCTACCCCTAGACATCAAAACCAAGACGTTCAGAAGCTGAAATTGAGAAGGTGAGGACTTGAAGACAAGTGCAGGTATGGTAACTGATGCGTGCTCACCTGACGCACCCTGGACTTGTGTGCTATGGCCAACAAGAAAAGCTCCATAGCAAAGTCACAGCAAACTTCTCAGGCAGCCCTTGCAAATGATGACCACCACCCACATGTGCTCTGTGCAGACAGCAAAGCCCTTGGAGGGAAAGCTTGAACCCATGCTTAAAGGGTCCCGATTGCCTTAGCCAAACACACACAAGGGGCTTGGTTGTTGGAAACAATCATGTTTGTAATACCCAATATCTCAAAGGGGACAGATAATAGTGTTAATACTATTAATAGTATTCGTGCTAATCGATGCACCGTAGTGGTTGTCAGATCTTGTCCAATTTATGCATTGTTTTTAAATGACGTTTCAAGTTTGCTTGGTAATGGGAATAAGTGCAACACAATAATGATGTGCACAGATGTAAACAACAAAACCCTTTCCCTTGTTGAATCAGAAAGTAATGCTGAATGCCTGAAATCAATTCTGCTGCCAGTTCCTTGCAGGTTCTGCCTGTTCTATAATTTTGACTGCTTCTGGGCAATGACTGACGAAGAATTCCTAGAACCATTCCCCCTGTGCATCAAGCCGCAACAAATCAAGTCACAGCCTCAAAATGGTTTCAAATCCAAAGTGTGCTGGGTCCAGCTTGTAGGACTGTGGGCAGGCAGCACTGGCATCACCATGCTGGCAGGGCACAGGCAAGGCAATTTCTCCTGCCTTCACCCACTGAGGGGCTTGGGAAATACAGAGCCCGTTGTGGCAGGCAGCTCCCTGCTCCCCCAGGGCAAAAGCACTTGGAAAAGAGCAAAGTCTCCAAATCAGGGCAACCTGCCTGCACGAGGAACCCACAAAACCAGGTGAACTCAGGGAGGAGGACTTGCCTGCTGGAGATGGTTATCTCCGACTCTGGAAAGCTCCATTCCAGGCACCAGCCCACCTGCACTGCTGGATCTTACAACCACCACCGCTGCCTCGGCTGATACCCAGGGAATCCAGCTGCTCCTCCTTGCTCGCAGCTGTCAGCAGTACTTTGGGGTTTTTTTTAGATCCCAAGAGAAGGTACAGGATGTACCGTCTCAGCCCCGACGCGCCGAGAGCCCAGCCTGGCTGCGGATTGAGCATTAGCCTGCTCGTAGCCCAGGATAACTCCATTCCTCTTCCAAACATCTGACAAACTGACTTAGCACCGCTGCTGCTGAGCTCCCAGCAAACACCGAGCCCTGCAAGTGCCGTGCCTCCGGGTCTGGAGGTTGCACAGGCTTGCCTCCACTCATTCATGGCCTTCTCAGGGTTACTTTACCAGCTCTTAAACAAACAAAACCTGTGCAGCACACAGCACACCTACAGCAGCTCCCACACGATCACAAGCAGAAACAAAGCTTTTGCTTTCCACAAAGCTCAAGCTCTCCCTACATTTTAGGCAGAAACAAAGGCAAATGACCTTGCAGCCATACAAGGACTCAAGTGTTGGTCCTTTGTAGTCTGTCGCTGTCCTTTTGATGTAGATATCCTTTCCTGCAGGACAAACTTTTATAATTTCCAGCACTGCGGATTCCCAAGACACCTCCACTTTTATTAGCTTCTTGTCATGGGGGACAGCAGTGAAGATCTCACCCACTGACCGGAATGGAGGCAGCAACCACTCTTCCAGCCCCAGCTACGTGAATCCTGGAATCTAAGAAGGTCTAGGACCTCTCCTGAGGTCCACCATCACAGGCAGCTAGCAGGTCCTTTGCTCCCAGCTGGAGCAAAGGGGGCAAAAGCACCTGCCTGAGGACCTGTTGGTTAGGTCCTCCCCAACAAGACCTCCAAGGCAAGCGATGCAGGGGCAGCACTGAGGGCCCCAGGCAGTGCCAGCACTGGAGGGCACCCAGAACCCACTGCCACTTGGCAGTGCCAGTAGCAGCACCAGCACCATGAAGGAAGCAAAGAGGCTGGGATGGCCACGGGGATGGGAGCGGGGAGCATGGTGTGGCACACTGGTCTGGGGTCAGCCCGAGGCTGCTGAGAGCAGCTGTGTAATCAATCCTGCTGTCCCACTTCCTCTCACACACCACCAGCATGACCAGAGGGATCTATAACCAGGAAATTCAGTAAGAATAGGGATTAAGCTCTGCCTTTTGCCATCAGAGAGTTTTCAGGACATTTTTGGAAGTGCCGCAGTGTTTCCCCACTCCATCTCAGCTGCAAGGCTGCTTCGAAACAGTGGTGTTTCTTCCTTCAGGACCTGGCAGCGCTGAGCCAAGCCAGGCTGGCACAGAGGCTCCTGGGGAGGTCTAGGCTACAGCAGCATCCACATGCAGATGTCCTCACCATGCCCCAGTGGAGACCTCCGCTGTGGTCCCACACAGCCTCTGCTGCTCATGCCCCATCAGGAGGGTGACCCACAGCAAGCCGTGCTTCTCTTCCCCATCACTCAGACCCACTGCAGCCAGGACCGTAGCTACACCACTCCCCGGCCAGGCACACACCCCATACACACCCTGGGGATGGTGACTTTGCCTGCCAGCCTGGCAGCTGGCTTGCCAGCTGCATCCCCAATGCTTGCCTGCATGTTTCTTAGCAGAGCTAAGGCCACGGGAGGGCCTGGACTTCTCGGTCTGGTCAGGATCTGGCATGGAAGGCCCCATGCAACATAAATATTTATACAGAGCATCATTGTCTGCCCTCTATAGCCTGGTGAACAGGACATTGCCAGCACGCCTGAGTAGCTGAAATGCTGCAGGGGACAACAGGATTTTTAATTAAGGTTATGACTCTGCAGAAGCAGTCCTTGCATGGAAAGTCTTTTGAACCAAGCAAACTTCAGACGCAGATTTTTATCTTTCCATCAAAATCTTTCTTGCTGAAGCAATAGCTCCTGGTCTTGGCCGTGGCGTGGATCCTGCGCGGGCAGACACATGAGCAGGCATATGTCAGTGCTGGGAAGAGGCCCTGCCTGCAGGCCAGCCTGCAAACGCCAACCTGGCAGGAGCCAGCCGGTGCTGCCATGGGAAGCCCACAAGTGCCCGCGAGCCTAGTGCATAGTGCCAGTGTCCCCAACAACACTGGCAGTGGGACAGCCCCTTGTGGGACAAAGCTCTGCCTACAACCCCATCCACAGAGGTGTTGACCATACTCCGTGTCACACATCAGGTCCAAAAGCTGCAGGAAGGACAACATGCCTGACCCACGGAGAGAGAGCCGCTTCCCCCACTGCGGCTGCAGAGCAGCAAACCTGACACCTACGGCCTCAGACCCACTCCTGCACCCACCACAGCTCCTGCAACCTCCCCATCCACACCCAGGACCCCCTGCCAGATACTGCCCTCCAGGGCATGATGGGGAGGAGGATCTACAAGGCGATCCACATAGAGCTTCAGCAGGAGCTCCCGCTGTCCACAGCCCACTCCAACCCACCCTGAGCCACCCCAAAGGACAGGCCAGCCCCAGGCTGCGCAACAGTTAAACCCCAGCGCTTGCCTTGCAGGAGGGCCAGGAGATCCTGTTGCTTAGAGAAATGCATTTGTCCAAGACAAACAGCAGCCGGGCATTGTTTCAGCATGAGTCAAATGAGTGGAAACGCTCCCGTGCCATCCTGTTTTGCTGTCTGGAGGTTTCCCCCTACCTTCAGGATGTGCAAGCAGGCTCCGGGACGTTTCCTATTTGCTGTTCTCTCACTCCTCTGCTTCCCGCGAGCGGCTGTGCACAGCACCGCTCGGTGCAGCAGCGCAGCAGACCCAGCCTTGGAAAGTGCAGCCTCCAGCCAGACAGCCAACGGGCAGCTGGTGGGAACAGCACTGCCCCCAGGAAAACAACGCATCACCTACAAAATATACTGGTCTGCACCTATTTACCTCCTCTGATGGGCCAAGTAGGTAACAAGGATCCAACACAAGTGGACTGATCTCCATCCACCTTCCCCATCGCTGTAGAGATGGGAAGATGGCACCCAGACCTTCCCCAGCCAGACCAGCCTACCCTGCCCCAAGGGTGCTGGTCCACAGCTCCATAAGCAAGCTCAGGAAAGCCCTGCTGACTCTTCCCAAGCTCTCTGATGTTTTGCCCCATGCTGGTTACTCTGATTTTAAGGCCTTGATGTTGAATGCGTGCACAGCCCCAGCCACCCCATCCTGCTTGGAAAACATCTCCTGGCCTGCTGTGGGAACAGGTACCAGGACACTAGCATCTCCTTGAGCTGCAAATCCAACCACATCACCTTGCTGCTTTTGCTGGGAATGCTTTGAGTACAAAGGAGGAATGCTGGGATAAATCACGCCCGGCAGCGCTGGTGTGGCAGAGCTGCACAAAGTGGGGAGAAAAACAGGAGTGGTGATGGAGAGGCCCCACCATCACCCCATAACCCTCCTCCACCCCCACAACCACTTTTCCAACTGATGCTTCAAGCCTGCACATGTGCCAAGTCACACAGCTGGAGCTAGCACCTCTTATTTCACACCTAGAATGCGTTTTTATCTTGCTAGATGTATAAAAATAGCAAAGTTTGTTGGTTTTGTTTTGTTTTGTTTTTTAACAAAGACACTCAGGCTTCATCAGCTTGCATTTTTTTCTGGAAACCCTTTTAGCAGCGAGGTGCGAGCCCCGCGGGGCGGAGGGCTCAGCAGGAGGACAGGCTGGCGTTTGCACAGCTCGCCCCACGCCGGGTGATCTGGCGACAAGAAGGATCAGGAACTTGTTTTCACATGAAGATCAAAACAGCACAAGAAGAAAAGCACAACATAGCCCAAAGTGACCCAGAACGTCTAAACTGCAACAACAGAAAGTTCAGCCCAAAAATGCAGCCTGTGAGGGCTGTTATTGCTTGGTTTGTTTGTCCCCACCGTGGGTGGCAGGAGCGGGGAGAGCACACTTCAGCTCAGGTCAGATGTTCAGTGCTCAGCTCTGTGGTCCCAGGCCTTGTCCCCTGCTGTGCCGGAGATGTCTTCCTCCAGTGGAGCACCCCAAAGCTTAACTCAGTTCCCCCAGGCACGCCTGGTCTCACAAACCACATCCAGGCAGCAGAATATCATCCCTGCTCCCTAGTTATGCATGGAAATAATGGAAAACGGATCCCTGCAGAGAGGGAAACACAGAGTGATTCCACCATGGACTAATTGCAGCCAAAGAGACACTTAATTTATCCCATTAGAGGCTGTACCGCTAACAAACGGGATCTGCCCTGCTGGGCAGTGCTGACTGAGGCTGACAGTGCAACATGGCCACACCTGGATTTACCATTCTGGGCACTAAAATCCTGCCAGGACACCCTGGAAGGAAGCAGATACAGGAGCCCTCCATGCTCCAAGCGTGGTGCCACCCTATGGAGAGAAGGCCTCACCATCCACATTGCTCTGGTCCCAGCTCTCCCTGCTAAGAGCACAAGCCAGGAGGGGAGAAGATGCTTCTGCCATGGGCACAGAGATGTCTTTTTCCAGCCTGGCAACAGTGGTGACTTCTGCAGTTTTAACAAACAGAAATGCTCTCATGAGCATGTTCTCAGCTGGCTTGGGCTTCTAGGAAACAATTGGTTCTGATTAATGACCATCAATCTCCTGCTGGTGAGTTTCTCTCTGTCTTCAGCCTCATCCAATCCTGATGCACATGCAGCAGGGATGGCTGCTCCAGATCTTTGCAGCTCTGCCTTTGCCCAAGACTGCTGCTGGACATGTCTTAGGAGGTTCAGTTATTGATCTCACTATTATGGATTCCAGTGGGGAAGAAAAAGGCATAGAGAGCTCTTAAGCTTTTTTATCTATCTCCAAGGTCATTTACATTAAGATTAGCCAATCTATCCAAGCCAGCTCAGACACTCAAATTCTGCTCAGCTGAGACACCATTAAGGCATCCTGAGTTAATGATCTGATTCACCCTGGATTAAAAGAAAAACCTGAGGTTCATCCTTAGAACAATGCAGGCAAAACAAAACCAATTTCTTTAAGCACCAGCCTGAAAATATCCATGTTCCTGAAGCCCACTGGTGGCCTGTGAGCAGGAAGAGATGGGCCACCCCTCAGTGCATGGCTACCACCGCTAGCTGCCACCACAGTTGGCATTGGCTGGTGGACCAAGGGTCTGATGAGCAAGTGACCACAGAGCTATCCTCTTGTTTGTAAGCCCAGGTCACCAACAGAGCTGCCCACTCAGTCTTCCCTGGGGGAATATTTCTTCAGCAGAAGGTGCACGGACACTCCAGAACCTCACTGTTGCCCAAATTCTACCCTTGCTCTCTGCACAATTCACAGCCAAAACCTCTGAGCTCCCAACAGACAAACTGATGCTCCAGAATGCAATCACAGCATGGCTGGCCAAACACACCTCTAGCAGATGTGGTATAATCTAGGTATGGATTTTGGCACTGACGACCAGGAACTTGGCTCTGGAAGCCTTGTGACGGTGCGTGAGAACAAGGAAACCACAGCAACACTGCACGCTTCATTCATACCAACCTACAAGTTTCAGATTAAGTCCTCCCGCAGGGATTAAAGCGGGAGGACTGCTTCCCCTTTGATTTTCTTCCGAGGACCAACCTGAGTTGAAGAGAAGACATGCCAGCCACCCGCTGCCCAACCCCTGCTCCCCACAGTGGGGAGGGCTGTACCTGTACACTGGCTGCATTTCCCTGGCAATCCCGATGACTGCTCCCTCTGGGAAGTTGTCGAACTCATCAAACAGGTCTCGGATGTTGGTCTTGTACTTCAGGTCCAGGTCTACCTGGATGATTTGTGTTATTTCTGAAAGCACAAAGAAGAGAAGTCAGCTATGTAAGACAAAATTGTTACCACTGATTACCAAAGACTACTTGATGAATTACACCCAATGAGGATTTGGTGTAATGAGCCCTTTGGGCAAGACTTGGCCAATTCAGAGCAAACACAGTCCAGCTGCAACCTCTACATAAAGCTACCAACCTTCAGCCATCATGACAGTATTTTCCACTGCATAGTTTAGACATGATTTACTTCAGAAATCATTTCTGGTGACCTTCTGCTTCTATCCACGCCCTCCTTCCTTCCAGAAGACTGGTATTGTGTATGACCAACAAAAGCAAGAGGTAGCTTTGACCCACCCTCTCCCTTTCTGGAAGTGCTTCTGCAGGAGCAGCCACACAAAACCCCACGCTCACCCTGTGCTGCCTACTTGTGGGAAAAGCTACCAGCTCCTGAGTATTTCCCAGCTCCAGCCCACAGAGCATCCTTCCCTGCCTTGAAGTATCAGAGCAATTCCCATCACAGACAACATCCATAATTTAGTCAGCTGCCTGACACCCTCAGTAACACCTGCACAAGCTCATTAGCTGCCAGCAGCCTGACAGGGGCTTCCCCAAGGGCAGAGATGACAGCCCCCTGCCTGCACAGAACTGCTGGCAGTCTGCGGCAGCTTGGAAAACTTTATTATTGCCAGTGGCACTCTGTCAGAGCCCAGGAGGGTTGTGCAGATATGGAAGAATCTTCTACTTGCAGCAGGAAATTCAAGCACGAGGAGAGGCTGGAGGACATTATCAAGGCCAGGCCTGAGCTCGTTAACAGGGTCAGGCCCCTGCCTGCATTGGTCATAGTCTCCTCTGCAGCACACAAGATCGACTGATGGAGATGTTGCTTGGGAGAGGGTGCAGGAGATGTGCCTCGTCAAGACTGCTTGTCCCAGGAGGATCTGGGGATGTTGTATGGATCACAGCAGGCCAAGTGGAAAGCAGCAAACACTACAAGAGATTAGACCATTGAATGGGTTCCCCCAGGCCCAGGCAAAGCCATGGTCATCTTCTGGCCAGCCAAGCTCAGCCTTACTTGGTGACTGCGAGTGGAGCAGAGCCATCCCCCACAGTGTTCCATACTGCCACCGCTATTTATATGTGTTATAAAAGCCATGAGCAAATTGGCCAGGTTGCTTAGCACTGGGCACTAATTGGATTATAAAGACTGTGTCAACCTGTTCCGGCCCCGCTCACCATGCACAGGTGCCGTTACAGCTTCCTGCAGGCTAGATGTGCCTGGCACCACCGCCTGCACAGCGATCGGCAAACATGGCCCCCAGCCCTCCTCCTGCCCAGTGCCGGAGGCCGGCAGGCCTGAGCTCGTTAACAGGGTCAGGCCCCTGCCTGCGTTGGTCATAGTCTCCTCTGCAGCACTATCCTCCTGCCCAGTGCTGGCAGGAGGACGAGCCCAGCCTGTCCTCACCCTCTGCTGCCCGCACCCTCTGGGTCTATGGGCAGGGTTTCTCCTCAGGCTGGTGTCGGTGCTGCCCGCGCTCCAGCCTCCACACCACCGTGGTTCCTCACCCCCTGGCCTCGCCGTGCTCGGGACAGGCTGCTGGCTGGCCCCTGTCTGTGAGAGCAGGAGGCAATCACTCCATTTTCAGCCCCCAAAGCCACCGTGGGGACTAGGGACCCAGGGATGCTGAGAGCAGCCAGGCACAGGCAGCTATCCTCTGGCACAGCAATGGAGCTTTGCCTTTCAAATACATTCATCACTTGGTGTTTGTGTTTCAAGCAGACGCTGGGCTGTGCAGCAGCTCTAAATTTTTTGCAGATCCTGCACTAATCCAGGGCTCTTGGCCATTGGTCCTATCTACCACGCTGTCCTCATTTAAGAAGGAAAAACCCCTGTGAGGTTAAGCAAGAAATATACTGCTTACTCTGCGAAGCATCCAAGCAGAAATATAAATCAAGGAGAAACAGTATCTAAGCTACAACCTAGGCTGTATCTCAATTTATTTTTTTAACATCCATCACTGTTTGCTAAAGGGAAAAGCAGAAAGGCAATCCCCAGGCCTACCTAGTATTTACCACCACCATAATCCTCTGTTTGCAAAGATTTAAAACCCAGGCGTAGTAATTCACTACAGGCTAAAGCAGGTCTTGACCTGAAAGCAATTTCCATCAGCCTTCCCAACTGCCTCAGAAATCACTAGTGCAATTCAAGCAGATGAATAGGCAGCACAGAGGATTTCTGCAACGGGGAAGGAGACACGTAACCCAAAGACCCCAAACCTCCCCAGCGGTCCAGCTATGCAAAACCCCAAATCCTTAACACTACTGCACTTGAGAACATCCAGACTGGTCAGAAAACTCCAGGGCGAGGAGACCCCAGACCTACAGCAGAAGCTCAGCCCAAAAGAAACAGGGTGGGAGCCTGAGTCCCACAAGGCACTGCCAAGGATGGGGAGAGGGCATGGGGTTCCCATGGGATGCCAGCACAGCTCGCCCTGCTGCACGGCAGCTTTCTGACGCCTCATCAGGTTTCAATTAAATCAACCGCGAGGCACGTCATCCAATTGTTCTCTAAAATTACAGATGAGCGTTAACTGCAATTAATCACAGCGAAGAATGAAAACTGAGCTTGGGGGAAGCTCCAATCCCAGCCCCGCCTGCCCCAGCACCAGCACCATGCACGGGTCCCATGCTGGGCTGGGGAGCCTCCCCGGAAAAACTCACTAACAAATTAGACCCAGAGAGCGCAAAGTACTTTTCCTTTTCTAATTCTTTTTTTTTTTTTTTAAGCAAGCCCGAACTGCAACTCCGAGACGAAACTGACCATGGGTGACATTAAGTGCCACTTTGCCAGATGCAGCTTGCGCGGATAGATTAATGGCCAAGATGATTTCTCTGCCTGGGACTGGCAAGGGGCCAGGCAGTAATATTTATGATGTATCATGCTCTTTCGCCCTTTTACCAAGCGCTTTGTCCTGGCTGCCAGGACAAAGGGGTGGAGGAATCGCATGCTCTCTTAGGCACAAACTGCTTGTAGGGGCCCAGCTGGAAATGCAGGAAAAGGCTGAGAGTATTTTGCTCAGCAAGTGAGTTTTCCAACTTTGCCATACTGTGTATTACCCTCTGCCTCGTTCAACTCCAGCTCTTCCAGCCACGTGTGTAAAGGGGAGTTACGCCAGTCAAAGCGGAGATGATCTCCATTAGCAGTGACAGCTTTACAGCACAGGCTGGTCCCACTTAACGCTCGTAATGTTTTACTGCATCCTCGTACCAGCAGCTGCAGCAGGGCTGCTCTCTGGGCTCCCTCCAGCCACATCCAGAGGAGAAAGAGCAGCTTAAGGGATGTGTGATCCCGCAGCAGGGTCTGTGGTGCTGGAAACCAGCAGGGAAAGCCAGCACCAGTGCCCAAGCCGCCTTGCACCGGGGCTTTGCTGTGAAGAGAGGGAGAATCAAGGTTGCCGCAGAGCAGGACTCTAGAGAGACACTGGTACAGATCTCCTCTCATGGGGGTGCTCCCTCCTTCCCCCAAAAGCCTCAGCCCGGAAAAGGGGCTGGCAGAGGTGACTTCCCTGTGACCTGCTGCCCAGGTCTGGCAGACCCACCCTGGCATGCAGGCAGGCACCCCAGGTGCATGCCAAGGGGCCCAGCGGGATGTCTGGATGCTCTGAGAAGTGTCCAGGAGCCCCTCTGGCAGGAGGCAGTTTCTGGACCAAGTTTGGCAGCTCTTCCTAGGAGGCACCAACCCTATGGCCTGCCTCAGGCGGGGACAGAGAAGGCACGCAGTGAGCTGGACCACCCCACTGACATGCGGTGTGAGCTTATGAGCAAATCACTCTTCTCAGAAGAGTCAGGCAGGATGGTGAGCTGCAGCAGAGGGGCACAGGGAGGAGACCCAGGTGGAGCTCTGGGGATGCTGTGCAGCAAGCAACCCTGCAGCGGCTATTACCCCTCCAGCCCTTCTTGACCTGCAGCCTTGAGCCTGCCCGTAAGCTAGGACTACTTTTCCCTAACCTGAGTTGAGAGCATGGCCTGCAACAGATTTAAACAGCGGATGTAAAACTACAGGAAAGGAGATGGATGGAGGGTCAGGATGACAGGAGACGTGAATGCTGGAGCCTGCACAGAGCCTGGGGGAAGTTGCCAAGCACATAAGCCTGTGGGTATGACTCCCTTGGCTGTTCTGGGAATGCCAGCTGTCAGCTGGAAACCTGATGGAAGCAAAGATCTCCTTGGCTATTTGCCTTTTCCTGCTCAGGCACCCTTGCCACCAGTAAGCTGCTACCTCTCCAGTGCTGCAGGCAGCCAGGGCAGAGGCAGGCAGCAGTAGCGGGTACTCCCTGTGCACGGACGATGCTGACACCCTCCATGGGCACTTGGGGCATCCACAGGTTGCCTAGTGATGGCCAAAACTAGTCTCTGGAGTACGACACGTGATTTGAGAGGCTCCTACATGAGCTACATATCTCCTGGATACCAGGCACCCCTGAGCACAGGTGTGGACAGCCCAGGGTGGTTCACCAACCGTGCGTTGGTCTCTAACACTTAGCCAACGCAGAAAAGCAAGACCCTGCAGCCCCACAGCCTGGCCTCTGCAGGCAGCACAGGCTAATCTACAGACAAACTCATTTACACTCATCCCAACAACTTTCTCTGTACGAGGGTTGCTACACTGGTGAAGCCAATCCCAGATGGCAGGCGCAGGGCTGGGGTGTAAGCGCTGGCCTTGGCTCCAAACCCTCTTTCTCCACACAGACCACACCAGATGTGGGGCAGAGGGATGCCACCACCTGCAGCTACTGTCACTCTGCAGCAAGGGGAAAGGAGTGAAAAGAATAACTTGTATCCAGGAACAAATAGCAAAAGGGAGAGCTGCCATCACAATACAAAGGGTAAAAGCTGCCAAGCAAATGGCGTGGTCTTAATTGCTATTAATTGAGCAGTGGTTTAAACAGCTTTAGAGTTGAAGAAGCAAGAACTGGAACCTCCTGGGGGTGGTGCAGCTCTCCAGCCCATCAACAGGCTCATGTTGGCACGAGCTCAGCTCCCTCCTCAGAGTATAAAATTTTGCCTGCAGCTGGTCTGGCAACAGAGCTGCTGGAGGGAGTGGTGGGATGGCAGGAGAGGACAGGCCACCACCCTCCCAGGCTGCTCTGTGCCCAAACCTCAGACACACTCCTGAGGCAGGCGCCAGTCACCAATGCTGTCACCGAAGGCCATTTGGCTGTGTTCCTGCCACCCTCTGCACCGGGGTGTCAACCTGTCTCGGCAAACCTGCTTTTAAGGGCATAAGCACCCTGGTGCACCACGCCAATGAGGACAGACTCCTCCAGCATGTATGAGATGGGAGCACTCCGATCTCCCTACCCCAATGCTGCATCCCAGCAGTGTTTTCTGGGGCCAGAGGCCGAGCAGAGGTGAGACCAAGGAGGACACTAGGATTGTCGACCATGCTGTGCAGCCCAGGCACGCTGCTCTGCCTTTCCCCATGGAGCCAGCAGCAGGGAGTTCTGCAACAAAAGGACACAGAGGCCCTTTCCATCCTTCTAGAGATCGTGCAGAGGGCAATGGCTTCACAAGGGCAGGGTGACTGGCAGGGACAGACAGCTGCCGGATGCTGAGCGGCTCAGAGACCCTCTGCAGGGACAGCAGTGGCTCCAGCCAGCACGGGTGGCTCCAGCCAGCACGGGTGACACCACCCAGCAGAGGGACAGGAGTGTCCCCTGCTGGCTGCAGCTCTGGGTGTTGTGGGGCTGTGGCTGGGGGTCTTAGGAAAGGCCATGGAGTAGCTATGCATTTTGCCATTTGATTTGAACCATGAGAAGGAAGAGGGCCAGGCAGCCAGGCTCTCTGAGTTGGGTTCAGCAGGGCTGGAGGGCTCACATCTGCTGGTCTGCAAATGCTGGGCACACCTGGACAGCTCCCCTTCCACCTTTCTCCATCATTTTTAGTTTGGCTTTTACTACCAGTGATTTTTTTAACAGTCCCCATCACAACAGGGAGACATCCCAAGGAAACCAGGAGCTGTGAAGGACCAGCAGTGACTTTCAGATCACTGCCCCGGGCAATAAACCTCCTCGAGCAGGGCAGCAGCAGCCCTTGCTCCGGTGGGCAGCCTGCCTGCCAGCAGCAACACGTGGCTCTGCAAAGCCGCCCATGCTGGCTGCGAAACCAGGATCCTCCACCCTCGCCGGCTCAGAGGGATGCATGGCCAAGAAAAACACCACTCCCACGGCCAGCACCAAGGCCAGGCACGGACACAGGGCAGTGACAGGCTCTGGAGGGTTCCCCACACAACCCAGAGGGGGCTGCCCAACCAAAGCAGCCAGCTGCCCCCAAAAGCCTAAGCTACAGCAGGCAGCTGCGGTACCAGCGGCGATGCCAGCACCACAAGCCCAGCGTGGATATGCCGTGGTTTATTTATATTAACACTCCGGGTTCTCCATCCTGCCCTTCGTTAGAGGCTCCCTGTGTTCGGCTCGCCCCCCTGCCCTGCCAGCTGCCCCCGGCTGCTCTCCCTCCTGCTGTCAGCAAAGCTGTGAGCAGCTTCCTCTCCGGCTGTGTGCTCCCCCTGCCAGGCCTTATTTTCTCCACAGATAAAGTCTCCCCCTCTGCTTCCAGGATTAATCACCACTGCCCGTGCAGCTGACCCCAACCACACTGCAGAGCCTCGCCCAGAGGAAGGCAGCCGAGGCAAGGGCACGCCAGCACAACACACTCTGCGGAGCTTGCTGCCAGCACATCAGTGACTGTGGGGGGCTGCAGTCCCCCTCCCCTCCCAGGACCTGGTGCTGCTCCGGAGCCCACCCTCCCAAGAGAAGATGACCCTACAAAGCCCTACACCAGCAGGGCTTGCCAAGGTGCAGACAGCTTACCTTCCAGCTGCCCACTTAAGAGCAGGTCCTCGCCTCTGCTGTGCAGCCCAGGGTCCCCTCCGCACTCTGGGGCAGCCTGGCAGCCCCTCTCCCCATCGAGCAGCCTCCCCTCCCTGCAAACAGGGTGCCAGGGCAGGGCAGGAGGCGAGGGGGGACGTGGCCAAGTGCCCCAGCCTCTAACCACACCGTGACACAGGTTTCTGCAGCACCAATTAGGCAGCCAGCGGAGCGGAGCAGCGGCTTCTGCACAGCAATTCCAGCCTATCAGCTAATTAAAAAATTAGGCTGCCTGCCAGAGGTAGATGACAAATCATCGCTAACACCCACGCAGGGCAGGCACCTAGGTGAGCCCAGGGGTCGGTGCAGCAGTGATGGCCCCGGGTGCTGATGGCAGCATCGCTCTGCTCGCTGTGCTCACGCCCCGCAGCCACCTCCAGAGGGATGGGGAAGACTCGGCAGGAGATGGATGTGGTTTGTTCCAGGAAATTAATTTTTCCTGTGCATCCAAGTGTCTCCTCATAATCCATCAAGGTCTGAGGGACTAATATTTAGCAGTGCTCAACACCTTGGCTCTTAACTGGACTCCAAGGCAGAGACTGCTGAGCACACGGCAGCTTTCAGGCTGGAGCTGTAAGTGCTGCTTGCTATGTATTTAATATATGGTGCCACTGGGGGAGGAGCATGAAGATACTTTTTGGAGCTGGAGGAAGAGCAGCAAGAAACCTTATAATCAGACAAAATAAGGTTTAATTCCAGGTTGCCATAAATTACAAAGCAGTGCAGATGGAAAGCTGTGAAACAATGAGCGGGTGAGACGGAAGGGGAAACCAAAAAGAGATACAGGAAAATAAATGCATTAAGGTAGATGAGCTCACGTCCCGATTAACTGCGCATGGTGGGGGAAGGAGCTGCGGGGCTGCAGGCAAATTTTGTCCTTATTTCTTCTTGCTAAGCTCTAACAGGCTACGGCAGGGCGGGGAGCAAGGCCGTGGGGGAGAGCAGACTTGGCATCAATGCCGGGTGACCCCAGCAGCTTCTACCCTTTGGGGATGGGGGAGCAGGGCTGTCTGAGGAGGGAAGAGGACAGCACCCACCGCAGCACCGGGCAGCGAGACCCCGCTGGTCTGCAGGGAGGGGGGTAAACAGCCACACGCCTGCCCCGGCCTGACAGATCTAGGACATCCAAAAATAATCGATGGTGGCACCGCAGCGAGAGGCGACCAGTGGAAACGATGAGAAGTGACACCACCCCTGAGGGCTGCGGGTCGTGCTGGCCCCCACGGTGGCAGTGCCATGGGGAAGGGGCCTCCTCCGTGCCAAAGCTCCTGGGGGGCTGCCAAGCACCTGCTGAGCAGCATCCACATCCCCCTCATGGCCACAGCCTTTCCTGATGGCTCCTCCACAGCAGGGCTGGGGCTGACGGGCTCCCCTGCCAGGAGAGGCAGGTCCTACAGGCAGCTGGATGGGGTTAGTGTCTCATTTCGGCAGGTGAGGACCCCCGCCTCCAGTGTTTACCTGGGGTGGGCTTATTTAGAGCTCTGCTGTTGTCTGCTCCCAAAAAGTGCCATGAAAACAGCTCCTGTGGCACAACAGGCTCGCCCCAGCAAGGAACAATGCCTGGCACTGTTCTCCCTGTTGCTCACAAATCCATCACTCCAGCCTCTTCTCTTCTCCTCACAGGATCTGACATGAGCAAGCGCAGCCCGGAGACAGGCTGGGGAAGGAATCTGGCTGTTTTTCACGTGGCTGCAGCGTGAAGCAGGGAGGGAGGTTATGAGAGCACACCAGAAACTATTAACGCTCCTTCCACCCCTGTGAAGATGGAAACATTTTTGCCAGAAAATAAACCCTTCAGCTACTGCAGCATCCCGTGGGAACTGTGGCTTGGGAGCATGCGGCTCTGCGGCCATCTCCCACGACTCCACCACAGACCCCAATTTTCTGTGCCTCTTCACAACATCTCTGTCATCTTCGATAATGCACAATTGGGCCTGGAGCATCTGCAGGCACTCTCCTCCCAGCACTCCCCCAGCCTGCTGCATCCCTGTGTACCCCCAAAACAGTGGGGCTCAGCGACAATGGCAGCATTCAGCCAGCCAGGAAGGGATGAGGAGTGACACACTCTCAAAATGCTCATTTATTACAATGTAAGTTGCTGAATATTGTGGTTAGCTGCACCAGGAATTGCTCCGCAGCTGAGAGGAGGAAGAAGAGGAGGTGGTGCTCCCCATCTTCCTCTGCTGAACTCCACCTTACAGACCTCTGATGCATGTTTCTTTTTTCATGGCGTGACAGTGGATTAATGCACCGTAACTCAATGCACACAGATGCTGTCGAGGGGAAACAACGGGTGCAGTCACCTGGCACAAACAGAGCCCGACCCAGGCAATCCCGCACTACAGACCGGAACGTTGCAGCCGCAGTGGCAAACCCTCATGCACACACCCCCCCCCCCCCTTACAAACTCCTGTTTTCCCAAAGGCAACAGATCACGTTTTCAGGACGCTGCCTGCCTGCTTTTACAGAAGCGCGCTAGCAGAAGCCAGTGACTTGTCAAGGCGCTGTTCCAGCAAACAGACTATTTTCCTGATACCTCCATTTCACCCATTCCCCCGGCTCCCAGGCTCCTCACCCCACAGCCGGCAGCAGGAGCGCTCCGGGTGCCCGGCCTCGGCGCAGACAAGGTGCCCTGGGAAGGCAGAGCACAGCTCAGCGCTTGCTCTGACACGTCTCCTCCCTGGCCTTTGNTGAGCAGCTTCTTGCTGGCAGACAGCACGACACGGATATCTTTAGCACAAGGTAAAGACAGGGTAGGGAATTGGGAGGAGTGAATTAGCCGGCATTAATATCGTCGTTTGTATTCAGTGAACTTCAAAGTGCTCGCAATGCAGACATCACCAGACAGGAAAAAAAATTACCCGAGTCTAATGGAGACCAAAGTACAGAACATTTGCTGTAGACCACAGAGAGGGGGTTGGATGGGACCCCTTGGGGCTGCCTTGCTCCACAGCCTCTGGGGAGGACGAAGCGGGCCACCTCCCTGCTTCCTCTTCCCTGCTTGCACAAAATAACACCACTGCCCAACCACTTAACGAGCTAGCACAGGGTGGCTGTGCCCCCCAGACAGGGGCATGTCCAGAAGAAGCCTCATGAACCAGTGCAGAGGCAGGAGCTACTGGGCAGAGCCAAACTGGGTCAGGGCTCAGCAGGGGCACAGGGGAGTCTCAACCGCTCATGTCCCAGCAAGAGCAAGACTGCACCTGAGATCCATGGTGGGAAGTCTCCAGGGAATATTATGGCTGGGCAGAGGCTCTAGATGCCGAGGAAGTTGCCAGTGGTCCTACCATGGGAACAGCTATTTCAGCAATACACATGTGGGAATGGGCCAGCACTGTGTGCCATCCACAAGCAGCTTCAAGAGGCTAGTGACCTCCTCTGGGGGCAGGTGTACAGCCAGGCAGGACTCTGGGGTTCCCTGCCACCACTGCCATGGCACAGGGAGAGCACGTGGCCAGCGGCTGGCCCAGTAGAAGATGGCGCCTTCACAGGTGTGTTAGACCAGCGGGGCAGCCAGCAGGAAGAGCCCAGGGACCAGCACTGGGAAGGGCCAGGCAGGGCTGGGGGAGCTGCAGGGAAGGGGTTTGGAGCACAAGGATGCAACACCCTCATGCCACCGGTCCAAGCCGAGAGCACACGGGTCCCAGGAGAAGCACCCAAGCGCAGCTGGGGAAGGAAAACGTGGCATCAACTGAGCCAAGCTCCTTCTGCCAGCTGCCTTGTTTTCCTGCAGATTTATTGTTGTTCCCACACTCAATAACAGCAGAGCAAAGGCACAATGAGGAAACTTAAGTGATTAGTGGCTGCTAATGAGCAACGCTTTCCAAGAGCTCACAGAAGCCAAGAGGAAAGGCTCAACAACAACCGCGCTCTGCTGACGCTTGCTAGCACACAGCCGCACCTCAAGCATGTGGCACCTCTTTCTGCTGACACCCCACGGGGAAGGAGGCTGTAAACACACATTTAGCACATTTACTTCTGTCTCACCTCTCCTACCATCTGACAGCACAAGGGCAGGGCCAGCTGCCGTGCGGCACAGATAGCCTCCTGCCACTCACACCACTGGAGACCTGGATGTAGGCAGTCTCAAACCCCATCACTCTGCAGGAAGGAGCAGAACCCCAGAAGCCCACCCCAAAAGTTCACTAACTTTCTTTGCATTTCAAATAGCATTGGATAACATCTCTGTGCAGAAGAAAAAGAGAGCCTGTGTTCCCGGAGGCAGCTGCTGCGGCACACTCAGCGGAGGCTCACCTTTGGGCATGATGCGATGCATTGCAACCGACAAGAAGAAGATCGCGTCGCTGTAGTAGGTCCCCGATCCAGCGCTGAAGTGTTTCTGCATGGCTTCCACGATTGGAAACAGCTTTTCCGTCAGCTCATTCACATCATGGACTATTACCTAGGAGAGACACCAGAAACACCACTCAGCCACCGCCTCTGGGGACCGTCCCAGCGCTGGCAGCCTCCGCTTAGCCTGCCCCAGCCCAGGGATGGGAGGGCTGTTAAAGCACAGATGCTGCTGGTGGCACTGCAGCTGCACACGGGGGCCTGACTGCCCTGACCCCCGCACACCCCCTGCCGTGAGAGCCAGCTAAGGCCTATGGGAAAGGAGGAAAGGATTTTTACAACCATTTCATAAACGTGAGATGGGCCGAGAGAGACTCAAATCCGTTCATACAATCAAGGCTATTCAATGGTTTTTGTTTGTTTGTTTGTTTTTTTCTGGTCTGTTCCCACTGCCTAATGCAACCACATCTCTGGTCTCCCATATGGAGCCCATCAGAAGAGGTGATGGTTCGCCCCAGGCTCTGGCAGCCTGCCGTTTTGAGGCAAGCCAGACCACGTCACTTACCCTGAGGACCAAGACTTGCTCCCTGCTGCAGAGACAGGCTGTGACAGGGATGCAGCCCGGATTTCCTGAACCTCAGCCTGGCACAGAGGCAAGCTCTGCAGCACGTCCTGCTTGGGCTGGAGGGGGAAAGGGAGGACGGGCCACAGCACGCTGACAGGAGGGAGCCTACAGGAAGGCTGGGGAGAGCCTGTTTACAAAGGCCTGTAGTGACAGGACGAGGGGCAATGGCTTTAAGCTAGAGGGGAGCAGATTTAGACTGGAGATTAGGAGAAGGTTCTTTACTGTGAGGGTGGTGGAGCACTGGAACAGGTTGCCCAGGGAGGAGGTTGAGGCCCCATCCCTGGAGATATTCAAGGTGAGGCTCGACAAGGCCCTGGGCAACCTGGTCTAGTTGGGGGTGTCCCTGCTGACTGCGGGGAGGTCGGACTAGATGACCTTTGGAGGTCCCTTCTGGCCTGGACAATTCTGTGATTCTATGATGACAAAAATCTCAATGTCAGGAGTTACAGCAGAGCCGAGCATCTTCTTTAGAGGGATCTCAGCCTGCTTGTGCTGGAGCTTGGCTCGCCCTCAGACACCAATGCTCTGCACTCCTCAGCCCTGCGGCATTGCCAGCCCTGGTACGCTGGCAGAGGTCCGCGCTATGGGCCAGAAACAGGAGCAACTGAGAAGGTACGCTGCAAGTGTAAGCTGCTGAAATTTTACAAGCTTACAATTAATTTTGGTCAAAGTCTGATGAACAGGAACTTTGAAGCAGCCTGACGCTTGTTATACACACAGAAGGATGCAGGTCACTGAATCATGCAAGATAACAGGAGGGATTTTCAGGGTAATTAAGAGAGATGAGGGACACGACCCCAGTGAGGATAAGGGGGAGCACAGGAACTGGAGTGTGGAGACTCAAGGTCACGCTGCCTTCTTCAGGCCAGGGAAAGCAGGAAGAGCACAGCAGGAACTTGAGGCCAGCGAGGACACAACTTTGCAGCAGTTCGTGAATTTTGGAAAGGGGAGCCTATAGCTCTTGTTTGAGGGATACAGTGACACTTCCTTAAGCCTTCAGCAGGGAACTCAACCCACGATCTCCAGAGGTCCCTTCCAAACTTAACTATTCAAGGGTTCTACGTTCACTCCTTTTTCCTACTAAAAATTCACCTGCATAAGAGCAAGGAGCCCTGCACCATACACTCAAATATAGAAGACAAAGCATTTGCTTTTTAAAAAACTAAACCTAAACTAAACTAAAAAAGTCCCAAAGGAGTAGGTGGCTGTGAAGCCTGAGCTGATGACCATCCTCTCTACGGGACACCCAAGGGACTGCTCTGACACCCAGCGAGGCTGGCACAGACACAGTGAGTGGTCTGGAGTTTCTTCCTCCCGCATTTTGTTGCAGAAAATGCCACCCAGATCAAAGTGCTCTCACGGAAGAGCAGAGCTCACTGGAGGCAGGGAGCCACCTGTGGGACCTGCAGCACGCTTAACAAGGCGAGGTGATGGGCCCATCCTGACCCTGGGCATGACGGCCGAGCCCACGGTGGGGTACAGTCACAGCAGAGTCCCCACAGCCCTCATCCTGGGGAAGGCACCCCAAACACCCACCCTTGGCCACTGGACCTTGCTGTCAGCTGGATGCTGTTTGAGAGCCCTCACACAGGCTCCGTGGCCAGCGTGTCCCCTCGGCGGGGCGGCCACGCTGCTGGCGTCCCGGCTGCTGGGCTCGGGGCCAAGCGCCTGCAGGAGGACGGCAGGAAAAACACAGAACAACATGTACCGGGAAAGTGCATTGGGAGAGCTCATCAGCAGCCGCACCTGGCTTTGGAGAGCACAGCGTATTCCCCAAGACACCGCACGGGAGGAAACTCCGTTACCGGTACTGTTACGGCAGCATCTCGCCCCAGCCCTGCCGAGCTGCAGGAGCAGCTTTGCCATCACAATTCGCAGGAACAGGCGGGAGAGCGGCACGGTGGTGGGGAGCACATCGGCAGCACCCAGCACCGCTGCCGGCAGCGTTCCCAGGTGACAAAACACAGCAAAACACACCACTCTGCAGGTGCAAAGGCACTGAGCAGCACCAGGATGCACAATGCTCTGCTCCCAGCCCAGCTTCGTAGGGGCAGCTTCAGGGTCTGACCAGACTGGAGATGAGTGGAGGAGAAATACAGCACCTTTAACCGCCCCTCTGCGTCCAGCAAAGGCAGCCTGAGGTCTGCACAGCACATAGGAAACCGCTGAGCAGGGGGGGAAAATATTCAAACCAATTCCAGCCACCTCTAAAATGAGCAGAGTGCATTACCCGATCATGGGAAAAATACTCCTGAAAGTCCAGACACAGCATCATCCCCCTTTCCTCCCCTGCCAAAGAAAACAGGAAAAACGGTGTCTTTTGCCCACCCTTTGGTTAGGCACTTCTGCAGAGAAAACTCCTGAGCAGCTGAATCTTCCTTCTGCAGCCACAGGCTGGGCAATCTCTCAAGGACTGCAAGGGCTTCTCCTCTACTCACTGCTGACTTTAGCACAGCTTGTTGATCTGCTGCTAATTTTGTACTTCATTATTTATTTGTGTAGAAGCTTTCAGTAAATCCCCATAGCTAAATCCAACCACATTTGCTGAGGACATTAAGAAAAGCAAGTTCTAGGGGTTTCCTGTGCAAGTACAGTTTTATAAACACACGTCCCGCACTGAGAAAAGATTCTTTCAATTGATTCACTAGGGAAAAACAACCCATATTTAGTTTCTCCTTAACTTTCCCTCTTTGTCACACCAGGTGTATTTGCAGCTCTGTTGCAAGCGCAGGGTCAGGGCAGCTCAGTTACATTCACCCCAGATGTCTTCGCATAGCATCAGACCCACACTTGGCAGCATCCTCCACGGGGCTGATCTAAACAAGCAACCAGGAAGAGCAACGAGCAGAGCGTGGTTAATTTTATTCTCGGAGGGGAACGGAATAAATAAGCGATATGAATCAGCACAGGGAGTCAGAGCACGCAGCCCAGAGTTGCAGGAAACGGGGTGAGTTGGGGCTTTTTGTAAGCAGAGTATGGGCTGCTGAGACATGCCCAGGCTCGCTCCCGGACACATCCCGCTCAGCGGGAAGCAGGAGAGGCTGCAGAGATCACCCTGCAACCCACGGGACAGGACACACTCTCTCCAACTCCGAGCATAAAAGCCCTGGAGAAAGCCCAGCAGAACCTCTGCAAGCCGGGGCTGGGAGGACAAGGCACGGGCAGGAAGGCAGGTCCTGGCTGGGTGCCGGCGTGCAGCAAGTCCTTCCTCCGACACTGATGCTTCCCGGCCAACTTCCTCCATCCTCGCCGCTCTCCACCCCGCACCAAAAAGCCACGCAGCATATCGCGGAGCACCAGCTCCATCTGCTGCTCACTGTCGGCACGCTGTGCCCCCAGCGTCACATCTGGGACACATCTGTACAGCCACCATGGGACTGGTGATGCCACGTCAGGACTGTCCCACGCGTGGGATAGCCCAGGTCTGCCCTACCCATCAGGAAGGGTTCCTGTGCCCAAGCTGCTCCCATCCTCTGTGCCCTGCCCTGGCAGCTGCTTCATTCTCCGTGAGATTTCGAAGTTCCTGAATTTGCCTAGGGAGGGACAAGAGCTGGTCCATGGCCTTCCCCAAGGGATGGGATGCAGGTCTGATTCCTGGGCTTCACTAACAGACGACCTGACTGAGGACCTGGGGAGAGCAAGGACAGCTCCAAAAGCAGAGCCCAAATCACATCTCCATGAAAAAAACCTAAAGTTCAGGGTTTTTATCAATCCTGCAGCTCAAGCTACTCTCTGAGCACTTTATCAAGCCTCATCTCTGGGCCTGCTCTAGGAAAAAAGCATAAGAACCAGGAAAGTGTTCTGGGGACACCAAGAGAACCAGGGAAGGAGAGGTCTCAGGATGGAGACGGGTTACTGCTGGAGCATCAGATGGATCAACCACCTTCAACATTTTAGCAGCACCAAAGGTCCAAGTTAGGGTGATGTCTCCCGCTGACAAAGAGGAGAAATGGGGTAGGCTACTGCAAGAATAAAGAGGTGCTGTCACCTGCTGGCCTACCAGAAACTGGCACAGTACTAGGGGTAAGGCTGTGTGCTTGAGGAGCGGGCTATGGCCTCTGCTCTCTACTAGGAACTCTGCCTAAGAACAGGTAAGCGGATAGATGCGAAGCACAGTGCCAAGCACAGGCTGGCTAATGAACCCAGCACATGCCAGGCTCTGCCAGGTGAGAGGGAAGAAGCTGTCCCACTGAGGAGATCCCAGTGCGATCTCACCTGAGCCCTCCCGACCATGCTACTCACTCACACCCAAGAGATAGTTCAGGTGCAAGCCCTCCTCACCGAGCCGTGAGCCAGGCTTTACTGCAAGTCCACAAGCACCTACAGACACAGGCCCACACCACAAGACACATCACTGCCTGTCCCCATGTCCTGCACCATTCCACTCAGGAGGCCCATGTCCCCTGTGAGCAGCAACAGTGGCAAGGCTGCCTGCAGAGGAATTCGGGTTCTGAGCAGAGCAGACAGCAGCAAGGCAGCCACACGCACAGAGGGGTGTCTGCAAGGGATCTGTATGCAGTGGTGGCCTGGGGGTCCTCCCACTTCGGTGACACGATGACACAAACCTGAGCTAGTCTGTTGCACGCGCCCTCATGGGCCACCACTAGCCCACCCCACACGGCAGGGAGGAATCCTCCTGAAGGTGCACAACCCCTCCAGAGCAAGGAGCACTGAGGCACAGTGAGGTTGCCACCACAGACACACGACCCGCCTGAGCACCAGCACTAGCCAAGTGCTGTTTAAGAAAAAGGAAAGGTGGGACTAATTACCAACAAGTGATCTGTACAAACAACATTAAGGTTGTACCTGAGCAGAGCTCAGCTAATGTTAATTACCTGAGAGATGAAAAGTTACAGGAGGAGCAGAGGACACTTCCAAGCAACACCCTGAAGCAGCACCTCAAGACAGGAGAGTCAAGTTTACCCAGAGTCTCTGAACTTAATACTCCTCCAGTTTTCAAACACCTCTTTAAATTGAGAGAGAGGCTGACTTACCATGGACTGCACTGACTGCTTTTGGGAGGCGGAACCGTTTCTCTGGCAGGTAGCAGGATGAACATTCGCACACGGAAGCACTCTGACCTTTGCAGGCTCTCCATCCCCTTTTCCAAGAGCTGCTAGCAGCAGGGTGACAGCCTTTTCTGATCCCAGTCCCACAGGACCCCTTAGGGAGCCATCTATGCACAAGCAGACATGGTCCTTGAGCTGGGGCGCTGAACTGGGGTGCCCAGAAGAGGAGCAGCACTGCCCAGAGCAGCTGCTCTTCTCCAGCAGAAGTGGTTGCCCAGAGGTGTTCCCGGGCCGTGCAGCCACCCAGCTCTGGCCCAGACCATCACTGAGATGCACCGGGACACCTCCGGTCACCTCCCCACAGGCCGCAGGGTCTCAGCTCACACAGAACAAGCCCGTCTAAGGAGGCTGGGGACAGATGCATCCTTCTCCAGAGAGGTGGGAAGGAGACGCTCTCCTGTAAAGAGCCGGACAAGGGCTGGCAGCTGAGGAAGTTTCTTTTCCCCGAACTGCTGCTCCCTTTGTCTTAGTGCAGGTTAACGTTACCCACACCCTCACACACTCCCTCCATAACGCCTGGCGAGACCCCAGACGACGCTCTCTCTGCCCGGGGTGCACCCACCAGCCCGAGGAGCCCGGCAGGGGGGCGGCCTAGGCCGGGATACCGGTAGGGCGTCTCTGGGCTCCCCGCGGGCAGGCCCCGCCGCCCCCCGCCGCCCCGCACCTGGTGCCGGAAGGAGGCTCCGCGCAGCAGGTCCCGCAGCAGGCCCAGGCCGATGTCCCTGCTGGCGCCCTCGGTGACCAGGTGGAGGTGCAGCGCCTCCCCGCCGCCCAGCCGCCCGTGCCGCAGCAGGGACCGCAGGGCCGCCTGCGCCTTGCCGCGCAGCGCCGGGTTCCGCTCCGCCTTGGTGAACATCAGCAGGAGGTGCAGGTCGCGGCCCCCCGCCGCCGCCGCCACCTCCCCGCCGCCGCGCTGAGGGTGGCGGTGCGCCGGGGCGGGCGGCGTGGCACGGAGACGGCGGGTGGCGCTGGAGAAGGTCTCGCCACCGCCACCCAGGTAGTAGAAGGCGCAGACGGCCAGGGCAGCGGCCAGCGCCAGGGCGCAGGGCTGGGAGCGGGCCCAGCCCCGGCCCGCGCGGCCCAGAGCCGCCATGGCGGGGGCGGAGCGGCCGCCATGTTGGGGGCGGCTCCCCTCAGCCCGCCGCCATGTTGGGGCGGGGCGGCCGCCATGTTGGGGGGCGGCTCCGCTCTCCCTCAGCCCGCCCCACAGACAGAGGCGGGTGACAGCATACAAAGGTTTAATCAAGTACAGTATTTACAATCCTTACAGCATGTACAGTCGATTAACTACAAAGGTAATAACGCGTTCCTCTCATTTACAATGGCAAGCTACAGAAAACTACATTCAAGTTTTGGATACAAATTCTACAGACTTAATAAATGCAAACTAGGGCTGGTTATACATTCTTTACAGTTACACCTTTAGGGGGAAGGGGTCACAGGAGCATTTTACTGCTGGAATGCTTAAAAAACACCGAGTACAGAGTGACACAAGGATAAAGAAAACAACAGTTCATTATTTCAGACAGAGTAACCTCTCTGCTTGAGGAAATGATAATTTCTTAGTGATTTCTATCAAAACATGAAAAATCGAATCCTAACAGAAAAGTGAGCGGGATTTTTTTCCTCCTCTATCATCTCCTTCCATGGGAAGAGAAACAAGAAAATACTGTATGCAGAAAGATAAAGCAAGTGTATGAAAGGCAATATACCAAAGTGGTACGTTCATCCTTTTCCCCAGCATTGCCTTTCTGGAGCTGTCCCCGTTTTAAAAATGTGCTTTTGTGCAAGACAGCAAGACAGTTTGGCTCCCACAGTGCACAAACAAGTGGCATATTCTCTAACTTGGGGAAAAAGTGTCCATCTGTGAATGGACAGAGAGGGTAGGTTTGCAAAACTGACTCTCAAAATACTTTAAAATGTATTAGATAATCAAAATAATCAGCTGAGTCCTTTTAACAGTGTAAAAAAATATTATGCCTGCGGTACTTACACATTATTTCTAGTTCTATCAAATGGTCCTTTTATATTCACTGTGTCACTTGGGATTCTCATGATCAAAAAGCAGAGTTAACATCCACGCTTTAAAACAGATGGCTGCAGAGAAGCACCACAGTCCTGGAAACACCAAAGCCAACCCTATGCTTACTCCCGTTCTCACCTTTTTTCTTCAGTGCTACAAAGTTTTTTGCTCCATCTAGGATAACTAATAATTTGGACAACATGTGTGTGCTGATGTCATAATGCAAAACAAGAGAAATTTCCTCTTACACAGCGATTTGCTGATAGCAGTTGGAAGGTCTGGTTGCATTTTCTAAAACTATTTCAGTTCAGTATATAAATAGGTAAAATATAAAACTCCACACAGTGAAAAATGCAGTACGAATACAGGGTCCTTTAACACACTAACATTAGAGGCCAGGAATGATACAATCCAAGGCTTCTGAAATCAGTGAAAAGGCTGCCACTGATTTCACAGAGTTCTTAGATTAGGTCCTAATTGGTAAAGAGGTTGAGGTCTACAACATATTAATGAACAGCTGAAACACACATTCGGACGGCAATATGTGCAGCTTGTGAAAGCAAAGGAAGACTTCTACCATCTACCGTCTTCGCCCAAATTTACAGGGACAAATTCCAGCATGTCTAATATAATTCAGTGGCATCATTCAGTATGATAATTCAAAAAAATTTAGTTTATATGCACTGTACTGACGTAAGATAAAAGATGAAACCTTATGAACAATCAAAACAATACAGATCACTAAGGAAACACCACAGACCCCACTTCAACCAACGTGCAAAGTAAGTAAATTATACCTCTGAGGTCAAGATGCATTAGAATATATGCTGAGCTCCTCGACATTTGTCTTCCCAAGAGACCTTTGGAACACATGATCTAACTCTGGCTAGGGAAGATATTATAAAATCTTTCAATGGGCTATCTAGTAAATTACTAGAAATCCACATGAAAGCTGATTTTAAATTGTGTTAGGAATCTACTGATTTGTACCTCACTGACTGAGACCTATGATACTTCGTACCCATGCAGAAACATGAACTGGAATTGAAGCTTCCCATTAACTGGCACCGAGTACAAGATGCTGACCCACATTGGAGCATTACTGTCTTATTCTAGTTATACTCAGATTCGTATTGTAATAAAAATGGAAGTTTCTTAATATTACTGAGCAGAAGATTAGCACTCGAGTTAGAACTCGATATGGAAATGCAGATCTTCAGAGTACTAGAAATAATCATATTTCGTATTACTGAGGGCTGAATCCTCTGAGTTACAGAGGCCCTGGAGCACTGACCCTGACAGTCTTTGGCAGGACTAAGCCCTCAACGCATTTCATGCAGCTTAATGGCATATTCATTTTTGCTGATGGGCAACATATTGACACATGTATTGCACCTGACCTGAAAAAAAGCTTTAACTGGGTGCAGTTTACACTGGACATCCCAGCATACCCAAAAGGATTGGGGAACAAGGCTGCAGGACCAGAACTGACTTACCTACTCCCTGAGCTATTACAACTCCAGAGCTCCTGAAAAGAATAATACAACCTGGGGATCAGGTATGTTATTAGTCCTTTAGCAGAAGTAGAACAATACTGCTTCCCAGACAGACAAGTCCAGAATGCAGCAAATGGATCTGCAGAGCTACTGGGAATAAACTCTTTGTCTACAGGAAGCTGTCCTGCAAAAAGTGTCACAGCGGAGATTCGAAAGAAGTCTCTCAGACATTTTTCCAAGAAGCACAGACTGAGATAGTGATTATGCCATTAAGCTTTAGGGAGCTTTACATTGCAGCCAATCACACCATATACTACTGTCAGGTAGGCTGCAAAAGGTAACTCTTTAGAAAAACATGTGTCTAAAGTGTATATTATACATAGCCATATCTTACATCGTCCCATCTGTACACTGGGAATTTTACTTTCTCTAAGATCTACTATAACATTCACTGCTGTTAAATACTGCAGATTAGGAAGTATATTATCATTTCATAGACAGCTATTTAAAAGACAACTTACTAGAAACTACTGCTTACAGGTGATACTCCTAAGTGTCTTATTATTCAGACTAAACACACTTTTTAATGGGCAGAATCTGCTTTTCCTAGCGTAATTAAAGAACTCACAAAGCAAGAACTATTTTGTAAGATTCTTCTGCTTGGAAAAAGGACCTATTGGACACTTCTAAAATGAAATTAGCTTTGCAGCAATAATCATCCAGATCTAATGCATTATTCCACACTTGATGCAAAATGATAAATATTTTAAATACCTTACAAATTTAACATGCCAGACAGTTTAAATTTTACCATAGCTTACCAAAATTTTTTAGCAAATTTTTCTTATCTCAGCCAGCTTGGAGAAAAGCCAATTCATTTTCTAAATACATTCAAACAGCAGGTTGGCATAATGCCATGGGTATTAGGATTGTTAAAAACTCAGATTGATACTATGCTACCTAAAAATTCTCCTTAAGTTGTGTGTAGGGCAGACAAATAGAGCATAAAGAATTGCATCTGCTGCTTTAGTGCTTCAGGTGATTACTATCTAGGTATTAAATAACCTGACGCATAAGCATGTATCTACAGACACCATTTATAGACACACATCAGCAGAGCGGAGCTCACTATTCCATAAAGCAAACTGTGTTGTTGCCCTCAGAATACAGCTGGAGACTATGGTTGTTCCCTACTTTGCAAAAACATGCAGTAAAATTCCTAGGTTTTCTTGTGCACACCTTATTTTAAGCAACACGTCTACATACGCATCTCTGCAGATCATATAAAGGGTACTGCTTCCCGATATAAAGGATTGACTGCCCTAAATTCAGGGTGGCTGCATTACATATGAGATCTTACATATTCAGCTTAGGGCTAGTAGGGAGAACAGTGAAAGGAAAAGTAACAAAAAGGCTTCCCACACCTGTTCTACACAAACTCCACTGGTTCAATATTTACTTTCATGTCTCAAATTTCAAGTTTTGATGTCAAGATACTACAAACAAACCCCACATCATGTCCAAAAGGATTAAGTTTATTGTTCATGAAAAGTTCCACATGCTCATTTAAAAGTATACTCGCTGCACAGAAAGTTTAATTTAAGAGAAAAAAAACAAAAGGAAAAAATAGACTGCTCTTAGAAGTTTGGTCCTCCAGGATAGACACCTATTGTGACTGACCCGCAGTCACCAGCATAAAGGCCAGCCTGGTGTTAAAGCTTCCACTTGTGAAAGAGCAAGAGTTATACCACCTCTTGTTAATAACAGCCTACCTCTGACCACAGTCAGTGTAGGAACAAGAGAATCTGTTAAGTTACAGGCCCACAAATAGAAGGACAACTCAGTAAGTCGTTACCAGATTTCCCTTCCAAACAGTCCCAGAAAATGCAACCCAGACCTTCTCGTCAGAGGCACATTCTTCATGGCAACAGGGAGACAGATGACAGTAGGGGACACTAAACAGCAAAGGTGGTCTGACCGTCCTGCCATCCAGAGTCTGCAACGCACACAGCTATGCTCCGCTAACGTTATGTACGAACTGCAGACAAATGCCATACTTGCTAACAGGTGCTAGTTTCATACTGAGCTAGCAGGCTTTTTTTTTCTTTTTTGAAACATTTTCTTCAGCTGCTGAGGTATACATACTGTAGGACATAAAACAAGTCACACATTTCCCCAGCTACCACAATCTAAAGCTACATTAGAGTGGTCATTTTATCCAAACCATCTAACAAAATGCATATAATTCATTCCGTTAAAGTAAAAAAAAAAAGACTTGCACTATAAAGATCAGGTTCTTTTCCTTCTTGACACTTAAGACTTCTGGGAATCTGACTGCTGGAAACGGTTTAGCTTCTCTGGATTATTTGATGCCATTTGAGAAAAGTCACGAAAAATGTCCTGATAAATTTCATCTCCTAGGTAGAAAAGAAAAGGGAAACAGTTTTAACCAATTTGTGATAGTTAACATCACCCACCATTGCACAAATGCCCTACTGTGCTACCAATTACTGTTTAACACTTATTCATGTATAAAGATTACTCATAGATGGAATGATGCTGATGGGAGCTCTTTGGGACGGTGTACTTGCATGCACATTCTGTAGAAGCAAATTAAACAAAGCCAAACTATACCTGAAATAGTACCTCATGGGCAGCCACACAGAGGAAAGTTCAGAGTTAGAAAGGAAAAATGAAAGCATTTTAAAGCAATGTAAAAAGAAAAATGTTTATTAGCTATTAAAGAATAAAATCTTTGTTTTTGCAAGGAGGTGCTAAACAAGATTCTCTCCAGAAAAGCAGAATTGGCATAAAGGAAAATTTTCTTGGAAACAGAGGTCAGAAGTCTTACAGCCAGACAGAACTCTCCATGAAAGAAACAATCAGCAAGCAACAGCATTAAAAAAACCTGCAATCCTAAGTAGAGATATCATTGTTCATAAATCCTTTTGGTCTATTACTTCAGCAAATATAAATTTTTACACGCGTTACTGAACATTCGTTATACTTTTTAGTTTTATCTGTAAGAGTGATGATACTTTCCTTAAACATCTTTCATTTGTGGTTAGTTTTTTTTTTTTTTATCTTCCCCCTTTGTGCTTACACACAACCCAACTACTAGTATATGGGCAGGGCAGAAGTGAGGCTGGCAGCAATTCCCACCGGGCCTGTCCCCTGCCCCACTCTGTCTGCACAGGAGCACACGCTCAGGAGTGACCGATTCCTTCTTCGGTTCCCACCAAGTCCCTCTTCTGCCACTTTAAAAAGGACATTTTCACATTCTTTCATCTGCCACAGCGTTTTGGGCCTTGAGTCCAGGTTTTACTTTATTACATTAACCATACCCTACTGCCTTCAAAGGGAATTAAATACATAAACCATTTGGTCCAGTCAGGAACTGTGCAGCCATCCAAATTTTACTGTCTTCCCAACACTGCTGACCACACAGGACAGGATTCCAGCACTACCGGTCCTTGCCGATAGCTTGACAGAGCATGACAAAGAAATCACCCCCAAGACTCCCTCATTGCGTATGTGGAACAGGAATTTTTATTTTATTCCAATATCAATGCAGATGAAAGGTACTATTCTACCACTTTTTTTTCCAAAGGGCAGTTTTAAGAAGGATTTTTGTGTATTTAAAAGTTGGCACCACAGTGAAAGGTTAGACTGTTTTTGTTTTCCATCTTTTAATGCACATTTCCAATATTAGAACTATTATTGTTTTGGAGATGAGACTGCATTCATTTGAAAACACTTTCAGAAATGATGACTGACCTTCCAGAAGTATTTAACATGCATGGCATGTGGGTTTATATCAAAATGTAATGATACAATTCTTCCCAAACTTTAAAGGATAAATGCATTCAATATTGCTCTACTGGGAAAAATCAGTCCTAGTGAAATTCCCTTCTGGTTTTCAGCTTTAGTTTCAGGTATGTTCTAGAGAGGAGGCAGGCACGGGACACATTCTATTCTAACAGTTTCTGATAACTGCTTGCACTGGGGGATAAGCACAGAATGCAGGAAGGGAGTTGTGACATTCACCAAAAGAACAGCTAGAAAGAGCACAAAGCGGAATCAAGCTTGTATATAAAAGCAATTAAGCTTTTAATACAAAAGCGGGTTCCACCAGTGAACTACTACTTGCAGTTCAAGTTGCCATATTTGGTTCTTTCAAATTAACTTGAAAGAAAAAAAACCCAAAAGCTATTTCTGCAAGATACATTGCGGCTCTGGTTTTGGCTCTATTACATAACAAAAATATCACATACAAAAATAGACTAAAATAAAGTGCCCCTTTAGTCTGTATGCTGCATTAAAATACTTAATACTGTAAACCTTATTATTTTAAAATCCTATTTTAAAATTGAATTCTGGAAATTCCCTTTCCAAGCAATGTTTTCACTAAAGTGCAAATTTTATGTACAAAAATACTGTAACAGTGCTTTACCATTTAACACCAGAGTAACTCAAAAGGCACACATCATACATTCAAGAAAAGATAGGAAGATAAAGTAGCAACAGGGCTGTCAGAGAGTTGCAGACTTAATGTAGCACCAGAAGATGAGCACTCAAGTATTACATGAGAAACGGTACGATGGTGCGTATGGCTTCTACCACCAGAAATGAACTTTTTGTGGAACAAGCTACTTTCAGCTCGTTCTCATTCCAGGAATATTTTGGAAGACCAACCGTACCTTGCAAAGCAATATTTACATTCTCTCGGTAGCTCAAACCAGCCAGGCGTATTTAAATGAGAAATGTTGATGCCATTAGCTACATTAGTAATTGTTTGTCAACTGCGTTACTAAAGCAAAGCAAAAGGCAGTTGGCTTCACTCTGATGACAGCAAAGTCATCCATCGATATTTACCCTCATATAGCTCTCAGCAAACATAGAATTGTCTTGAAAATCCTTATTTTCTTCTAGAATCATAATTTTGGAAAAGAGGAGTTCTAAAATAAGGGCAGTGCAGATAATTTAACACGTATATGCAGTGAAAAATACTAGCCTCCTCTACGACCACATAAAGGTATCATACCTCATGACAGCAGAGAGAGGTTTTGTGCTTACACGTACACATTTACATGACCCTTCCAGCAGGCATTTACATTTAACACAAATTTTTACTTCAACTTCTAGAAGATACTTTGGCCAGTAAAAAACAAGGAGAGCAGAGCTGTGCTGCCCAAAGAAACAGCAGTATCTCCTGGCTGGGGCACTGTGCTGCACCCCGTGGCCCAAACTTAAAAAACATGACTCTAAGGGTACCTTCCCCCTGATTTTGGGCAAGCTGTGTCCCTTCTGGCAGCTCTGCCTCCCGCTGTCAGCCCTGCCTGTTCACAGGGATTGGATACAATCTGATGCAGATATTTCAGAGACCGTACCAACTACCGTCTCGACATTCTACTGTCATATGAACTGGAAAAAAGGTGAAGATATTTTCAAAAAAAGACTTCGCCAACTTTTTATTTCAACTACCTAATTGAAGAATCTGTCTAAAAAAATATTGTAACCAAGATGTCAGGGGAAAGAACCTCCTCCACCTCCAGTTTAACACATACATATTTTTGTGTCAGTAGTGCCTGTATTTGTTATGAATGAAACATTTTACTAAACATTTGTAATGTTTAGTAACCAACTAAGGCTTTTTGTACAGACTACAGAAATACATTTCTGGTTTATAATAATTTTGGATGACAGGTCCATTAAATGATCTAAAATATTTATGATTTAGCACAGAGCTTTTGAACCAAAATAACTACCTCCCTTAAAACAAAGGTATTTTGCTATTTGAAACAGAGTTGTTATTTTTATTTCTTAAAATAAAAATTAGGAGACTCAAAAATACTCCAGTATTTGTTACCTTCAGCCTGTCAGTGAAGTACTATGCATTATACCAGAAAACAGCTTTACATTCAAAATGGCCAAACTGGCAATAGACTTTTTTCATATACGTTGCCTGCTGCATTTTCTGCATGGGGAACTTTTCCTCATTTAACCTCATAATCAAGTATATACTTTTAAATTATCTGTTGCTCTGCCACAGAAAGCATTTGAATGCCTGAGTCTCTATAGTACTTTTATTGTTTTAACTTGAATTTCCTAGAAGATTGGTTTAAAAATAAATTTGAAAAACATCTATTCTTAAGGAGAAAATTTAGGAAATAAATAAATTTGGTTTATTTAATAGAGTTCATCTGGGATATTGACATGAGATTCAGTGTTGCCCCTTGAGTATATTCCAGCCCAAATCTGGTAAAAGACATAAGCACACGCAATCCTTATGAATCAGTGTAAAATATGTAAGGGCTTTACAGGAGTGAGCAAAGAGTACTCAGCACTCACTTGACCTTAAAAACAAGGTTTGCCTTTCACTACTGCCATAGTGTTATAGTGGCAGGTTTTTAGCTGTATAACTTGACAATCAAGTGCGCCTTCATTATTGATATTTGCATGAGAATAAGTTAGATTCCTATGGAAGCACACCATAATAGAAGAAATGGCTTGCATAAATATCACATCAGAACATAATGTGAATTGGGACTGAGTGCCCGAGAATAACATTGCACATATTCATTAAATGTAATTTGTTACTTTCTTACACCAGTTGGCTCAAATGTCTGCCAATTCTTTCCCGTCCCCTCCCCCCCATCAAATGGTAAGACACTATGCATACAAAAATACATACTTCAGAATGACTGTTTGGTTTCTTATTTGTATCTTAAATAAAAATATTTAAAAATAAAATTTGAGGAAACAATACTTTTCTATTTCTGTCTGGAGTTATTTTGAAATATTGATGTACATTTTTACATTGGTGTGCAAGCATTTTTTCTTAAAAAAAGAAAAAGAGGACCATTCCACAGGAAGGAGAATGGTATCCTGTAATAAGATGAACTCCTCAACTGTCTCTGAGCAGCCCGGGTCAGAAGGCTGCTATTAAATAACGTCAGGTAAACCCTAACATTGCGTGAATTTCAATGGAACATCAACAGGAGAACACTGTGGACAACTACCAGCAAAACAGGTTGGTAACGGTTGTAGTAACATACACTACTATAATAATGTACTTTAAACACTCTCCTTTAGTTCCTCTAAATAATCTGACAAAGTCAAACCAGTGAATTTCAATGAAACTTTAACACATGTCAGTTGTTTATAAAAAACATTACTGTATGAACCTAGCCTTAATTTTCCTCAGGACCTAAGAATCTAATTGTAAACTGATAAACTCCTGAATACACTTCCTATACTGCATTTCAGTATGGTTATTGGTAGAGTATTGACCTGGCTGTCCATAGAGTCCTTCAGATTCACGCATTTCTTCATTCATTCGTGCTAAACGCAACCTGTGATTTAGAAAACAAGAAGAACAATGTCATCTTTAAAGCACTAAAAAAGACTGCAGTTCAAGACCTACAATGCACTCCCGAACCTCACATCAGTGAGGTCATCTACGGATAGTGCACACTCTGATTCTTTTCCTCTCCCTGCTTTTACGTAATGGAATTTTGACATTCGTTATATTTTTAACTGGAAAGAGAATAGGAGAGCCTAGTTACCTGGTCAAAAACAGAACATACAACTTACAGCGTTACAATATCTGCATTTGCAGCTTCTACTGCTATACTCAATGGATCTTTCCCATCTTCATCAGTGGCATGCTGGTTTGCTCCTCGTTTTAGGAATAAGCACACTTGCCTGTTTGGTAAAAGCATTTAAGAATAATTTTCACAACAATAAAAGAAAAAAGCAAGTAAATTCAAGCTGGATGCAATATAATCGGCTTAAATCATCCAAAGTATCTTGAATGTATCAAAACAGCATTATTCATCTAGAAAACTTAAGACATTAACGTAGCAGTAAGCAAAACTTTGAATTAATCCACATTAAAAGGCAGCTTAATTCAAAACACACTACTGCAGCAAGGAGCAGAACCCTTCAGAAGCCAGGCTCTTCCTTCCCATGTCACCTTGGGCTGTAGAACCAAAAAACCTAATCCCTTTTTCCATGACTGGCTAGAACCACCAGGGAGGATAAATCAATACAGGAAAGGACACAGTTCACAGGTGCCTGATATACCCAATAGAAACTGATCTTATTTCTCTCTGCTATTATAATTCTTCTATATCCCATAACAAACAGGGCATACTGACCGAGCTCAAGTCTTAAAATTTCCCAGGCTGTTGTACTTTAAATAGAACTCATGCACGCAAAGAACTTGGGCACCACCAACCAGATTATTATGTCCTCATTTGAGCTGAGCTAGTACAAGGCTTCAGCTAAAAGCCACAATTCCAAAATGCAAGATGTGATATTAGATTCTGAAGTGAGATATACTCTCAGCGCAACACAGTTGGGATAAGTCAGAAAAAGCCTTGGCCCTCACACATCACTATTTCTCTTATTTGTATCATATTTCTTAAGAAAACAAGAAAAACCTCATCAGTTTTCACAAGAATTATATGCTATTTCAAACTCTTATTAAATACGTGTTTTTACAAAATGGACCAAAGTGTGTTTACAGGTGCTTTGCTAGCGGATGAGACTGATAATTCAAATTGTTATTTCCTCTCTCACCAAAAAAGTCTAAGAAAAACCTAGATCACCTGAAACATATTAAAATGCCAGAATATTTGGGGAAATGAAGAAGCTTCACATTAACATCTATAGCAAAGGCTGGCCATTTACAAACTCTGGAGCAAGGAGTTACCCAGTGTGTCCTAGAACCGTGGCGTGGTGCAGTGGCCCCCTTCCCTTCATGTCCCTGATGTTCACGTTGGCCCCGTTCTGCAGCAAGAACTCACAAGTAACCAACGAACCCTATGGAATGAAAGCAAAAAAACAATTCAGCTCCAGAGCTCTAGAATCAGAGCCAAACCTGTTCTGCCTTCTCACCACTGAGTCATGCGGCAAAGGAAATACAAGGGATTTGCTTCCATATGAAATTTAAACGCTACTAGGTTAGATAATGCCAAACAAAGCATTAACAGGGGAAAAAACAAAAATAGTTCAGAAACAACTTTGTGAGAACACTGTAAAGACAACTCCAGCATCCCATTATCATTCATTAGTGAAGCAAGCAGTTCAAAAGGAACAGTGACACAGAAATATCCCTATTATTCCCCTTCCCTCCTCCCCGTCAGCTGGTGCTGTGTATCACGTACCCCTCTCACGGCCTGAATGAGTGGTGTTGCTTTGTTTTCTTCTACATTGACCCAGTTTACTTCAGCTCCGTGGGCCAATGCTTCTGCCATATCAGGAAGATTCTTCTCAAAGGCAGCTCGATACAGCTGCAGCCCTGGACTAGGCTGTTTGGAGTCACAGAACGCAGATGACTCTTGCTTGTCTCCTTCTGAAAAGAAAAACAAAATTTCTTGTCTGTAATCCCTGCTCTTGGAATTCTGACCAAAAATGTAGTTTCTCTGGCATAAAGTAGCTGAGGTTTTGCAGGATGCCGTGCACTGCCACTCCAGTCTGCCAGGAGACACCACAGATGCCTTTAGCCTGTTCCAGCATTTGGGCACAGCCACTTCACAGAATTATTACTGCCCAGAAAACATTCCCTCCACACTGCTGGCACATGCAAATGCCCTTCTATCTACATATTCCATAACATTTGTAAAAAAATATTATAGAAGTGTGGTGTGTTTTATCCTATACTGAAAGATATGAATAAGACTAATTTCCTGCAGAGATGCAGTCATACAAATACATCCTTATCTGCAACAGCCTGATGTGCCTAAATAAGAGGCTAATACTGTTCTGACCTAAATTTTGTTAAAAGGTACCATTGTCATTCACCAATTACTCACTCCAGCTGTAATCTTTTTGACTAAAGCATAATCTTTCTTTTCATCTCAACAAAAGTTATAAAGAGTGAAGTCTGGGAGATAAAGACATTGTTATACATAAGCTTTCCTGAGCTGTTACAGCATCATGTTTCTACAATGCAGCCAGAGAAAGGGTCTGAGGCACATGCTGCTTTGACTACACACCACAGCTCTGAACTACAGGATTTAAAACATACCTCAGAAGAGTGCTTTGACACAGAAGAATAAATTTGCTCTATAAATAAATGTTTTGGATATTTTGACTAGCCATACTCAATATATCTGACATCCCAGGATGCTAATATTAGACAGCAAATAATTTCATCTATCAATTTATAAAACTTTGAGTAAAGAGGGGGTAATGTTTAAAGACGCAGTCAATTCCACATAAGCAGAAAACAGAAAAATTAAGCAAGAATGCTCAAATAACACATAAAAGCCTATTATCTGTGACTTAACAGGAATTCCATCTCCAAGGATTTAACTATTATAAAAGGATTAAGCATTTCTGTGGAGACTTGTCTGTATCAAAATGCAGCATTGGGCGCTCTGCTAAAAAACAAAGTTCTGGCTCAGTATCATCTGACTGGAAAAAAACCATAATTCTCTGAACTCATTTAGAAGGATTCAATGTCATACTTGCTACCACGCCTGGAGGAGGGAAAGGTCACTCAGGCAATCATTGCCCTTGTTAAAAATATCTCAGCCCACCAGGATAGAAGAGACAGGAATTGTATCTCTTTCATAAGAGCGTGGCACCAAGCAGTAGTGATTAAATTTTAATCTTGAAGAAGAAAGCCTAACACACCTGGTTCATACAAACTGTTTGCTGATGTAGTAGAGGCAAGGTGTTCTCTGCTGTCATCAGCACTCTGCTGGATCCCACTGTCACTGCTTTGGACTGTTTTGGAGAGAAACCATAATTACTACGCAGACTGTAAGCTACTGACTCTTCACAGATACCATGATAATAAAGCAAGCTCTTATACTTGGTCCTGAATATATATTTTTTTAATCGACTAGTAATTATAATTCATATTCTTAGCATACCCATAGAAAAAATATGAAGTCACATATTGCAATCATAACATTTATAATATTGGTAATAAATGTCAAAGATTATTAGAAAGGAAAAGATCAGGATAAGTAAAAAAGCTTAAATTATTTCATGAAAAGACTAAGCAATGCAGTAGCCTGGAAACAATGGATTAAAGGCAGGGAGATGGCCACAACACACAATGGATCACTAGTGCAAACACTGAACACGCCACAGCAGTAGTACTTACTACTACGTAGTTTTGAAGAGGTATCAAAGTAGGAGAAGAGTGAATCTAGTTCATCAGGACAGAACAGAGACTCCCGCCTCGCCTCGTCGCTACTTACAGCCACCGCTGGGACATGCAGGTTAGCAAAGCACAAAGCAGGCAGTAAGGAAGGGATAGGGCAGGAGAGAACGTTATTGGAAAAATTAAGAAGGATGAAAATACGGAGGAAAGAAGGTGGTTAATATGTTTCTGAATGATAAGCATCCCCACTCGAAATTCTTCCCCAGCTAAAAATGCATATCCCTGAAAAAGTCTTTTCTCCCCTATCCTTCTGAACTAGGCTATGACCCAAAGACAAATTCCAATTTCTCTGCATGAGGCAGGAAATCAATTAATACAAAAATGTTACTTTAAAAAGAACATGCGTAAAGACAGAAGTGTGTAAATACCTTTTTGGGATGCTGCACTTTGTTCCCCGGCCATATGGGGTTTTTCAGGGCCGCTGTGCCTTTTTTCTTGTTGACTTTGAGGCAAAAGTTTTGTTCCAGATTCCAGCAGAGATACTGACGCAGGCTGTCTCTCTACAAACTTTCTTTCCACATATTTTGCTCTGATGTATGTCTCCCTCTCCTGCCTGTCATATACAAAATCCCTGGAGTTAGTAAGCTAATATTTTAATATTTTCCTGTATTAAAAGAACATCCATTTCATACTAAAGCCAGTAATCAAAATTGTAGTTTGGCATTGCACACAAGACATACTTATGACACATTTTCAAAAAGACTAAGGGCACACTACCTAACTCTTTCTGGATTCTTGATTAAATTTTGCATAAGGCTCAAAAGAAAGTGATTCTGTTAAGTTTATATATGTATATTTTCTCTCAGGCAGAGACATTAGTGGTATGTGGAATAAATAAGCATTTGCTACTGTATGTTACTTAGAACAGACTTTCAGCTGGAAGGGACGTACAACAATCATCTAGTCCAACTACCACTTCATGGTATTAATCCTTTATACATGTTTGACATTGCTAATAACCAATTAATATAGCATATATTTAGTTTCTTAGAGAAATGTACATCACAACATTTATTAAAGGAACGTGCAGGTTGCACAAGAGAACAATAATGGTAGTAAGGCTCAGGTAAGCCGTTCCATAATGCATTATTCTGAAGTATTTTTTCCCTGTAACCTGAGGTTATCATTATAGGACACACACCCCAGTTGTAACAAACGGATTGAGGGGGCTATAAAGGTATTACTATTGCAACTGCTGAAAAGCAGTTACTGCTAGAAGGAATATCCAGCAAATCTCCAAATTATTTATATTACTATCACCTCCAAATTGCCAACACTTTATAAAACACTGTTTTCTACACCATAAAACTGCCTGAGAGCAGGCAGCACAGAACTGGAAAATGGGTAAGAAAAGGTTTAAAATACATCTTATACAGCAGAACAAAACATTTGGAAACTTATCTTCAAACGCAAATTAGCATCAGAGGAATGGCAGACAGCAGAACAATCATTAGAAGGCTGCTGTGAAGCAGCAGGAGCTCATGTACAATGTAGGCAGAAAGGAGAGAGAATTCTGGGGACCAGGGAACAAAAGTCAAACTCGGAACAAAAGTCAAACTCAGAACAAAGTCACTGTAAACAAAGGCAGAGCTGCAGGCTCCTTCCAGGAGCACTCACAGACCCAATACAGCTGGCTTAGATGGTACAAAGCAGGCAGGAAACAAAAGCAATGTGCCCAGTTGATGAGAGAGAGCAGGATGCTACAGTCACCATCAAAAGGAGGGAGTGAGATCAGAAAAAGAACAAGGGACCAGGAGGGAATAACAGGAGGAATCCCCAATAAAGACAGAGAGTGAGAAAAGGGAGAGAGCAAAACATACTGGTGATAAGGGGAAACAGTAAATTAAAGGAAAGTTACACAGTTAAGTGGCAGCATCTTTAAAAGCTGGAGGCTGAAGGAAGCAACAAGAAAAGGAAGTGAGAGGCACTGCTAGTAAATTACTACCTTTGGCTTCCAGGTTGTGGCTTCTTCACTCCCACTTTTTCCAACTTCGCTTCGTATATTCTATTTATAACATCATTTCCCAATTCACACATAAGCTATGAAGCAAAATAAATAAATTCAAATACAGTTGCAAAAGGCTTTATCTACCTATTTAGTTGTTTTTAACCTCACTCAGCCTATTTTTGCAGCTTAGTATTTTCACTGGTAAAAGTACACTTACAGAAATGAGCACGGTTTTATATCATGATAACGAAACCATCAGTGAATATAGAAATTAAATTCCAAGTAAGATAGCAAAATACCATAGTCACTCTTTTAAAGTGCTATTCCCTTCTGAAAAAGGACTGCAAAAATGACCATCTGTCATTCAAGAATCTTTTTTGTGCAATCAGAAAGACATCTGCAGCCTCATTAACAAAGGCACTTTTTTCCACCAGCTTTGCCGGTAGCTATTCTTATCCCATCGGCAAGAGATGATTCAATCAATTCTATTCCATCTTGTTCAACAGACATTTTTGCTAAACCATAATCTGTTATGTCTACAGAAAAAAGCTAAGAGATAAAAAACAGCCCACAGATAACTACTTTAAGGAGAATTTGGCTCATAAAGTCCAACTTACTGATGGAAATTAATAGACTTCTTGCTTTCAAGACCAGGTAGAATATTGAGCTCTGGTGCTTACGTAAGCAGGACAAGGGGTGTAGTTTCAGGGTTTGTTTCCTCAGCATGAACACATTGATATTAAAATTAAGGTCAAACCACAAGAGAAACAGCCCCACTCACATTGTCTTTTGACTGTTCAGAACAGAGAAGCAATACCCAAGTACCAGAACATCACAGCTAGAAACATAGGCTTGCATAGGCTTCAGCTACACACAGACATCCATGCCTGAGTTCTGATTTCAGTATTTCAGTGTCACATGATTTTCAGAACCACGTTTCAAACTAGAATTTTGGCACACAAGCAGCACACAAGCAGCTGCATGAAAATTCTCCTATAAGCCAGCAGGAGTATGAAATCAAGATCTCAGCGTAAGAGCCAGCATCTGAGTTTTCAAGTACAATCATGCTTTAGGCTGATAGAGCACTTCCAAAATTTTTCAACCCACTAATATTATTAGTTTGTAAACAGTTTCCATTTTTATATGTTGAAAGTATCAGATGAAACTTAATACTCAATGTGTGTTTGTGAACCCAAAAGTTGTTAAGACTTGCAAGTTTCTAATAAGAATGACTAGTGCTACTGCACGTATTAGAAGAAAGCGTGAATTAAGAAAACAAAACACAACTAAAAGCACTTTTGAGTATAAAATGTGAGACTCGCATTTGTACCTCGTTCATGTGTTTCCTGCATTGAAATTTCTGATGCTTTAAAACAATAAAGTATCAAAGAGAAAGTTGTTTCAAAAATACTATCATACCTTTAGAAGTTCAGGTTCCCATGAATCCAGCGTTAAAGATCTTACTTTTGAAAAGTGGACTCCCAAGCTCCTAAAACAGCATGAAAAAATACATTAACCTGTAACTGCATGCTGTGTCTTACCTCAGACAGCTTTACCATTAATTCATACAGATAAAGCAGAGACATTAATTCTGTTTACAACAACTGGGGGTCTCTAACCTTGCTTCAATATACATTTGAAGAGGCAAGCACCACCCTTCCTCATTTAGTCAATACACAACCCAAATATAGTTCTGAAGAGCTCTCCGACCTGTGTATCCCAGAGCACTCGATGCAGAGGGTGATGCCCAGGTTGATGCTGGCCCACCGAGGATCAGCCAAGCCACAGTCGCAGCAGGCGGCGTTACCAGGAATGCACTGAACTCTCTGGAGAGCACTTTCTCCCTTTAACAACTTCTCTTTTGTCTCACTGCCAGATTCTAGGCTTCCAGTAGAAGGGGACGATTTCTTTTCCTGTTTCTAAAAAACAGACAACAAATAAAATAAAAAAATAGAACACGCACTGTATTAAAGAAATAAAGGTCCTACAGTGCACTAGAATCCTAGAAAAGCAACTTCTGCATTTAAGGCCAAGGAAAGCCATAGAACTGAAAAAATATTTAGCTTTTTAGAAGAAATACAGAACTGAATATATGAGTATCCAATAATTCTATGAATTTTAATCCCACTACAGGACAATCTCATCAAAACATATAGGCCAAAGTAACATTACTAATACGGAGTGAAAGACAAATTAGATATAAATTTTAGCCTTCAAAACTTTATGGCATTTCCACTGGAAGACAAACAATGGATTCTTTTTTCCTCACATGTCATAAAAAGAAGTTTTCCCTATTTTTATCTTTCAGGATCTAAAAAGGGGTTGTTGTTTGTTTGGACTTTAAACTCACCTCAGATTCATCCCCTTTCTCTCTATATGCTGTAGCAATACTGGTCTGAACAGCCTTAATCCAGGCCTGTCGCAGCTTCTCGGAGTCAGCCTGAAGCATGCAGCTCCTGTGACAAACACACGTGTTCGCAGGTTCAGAGACCGACCAAGCAACACATTATTCAGTAAAATACAGACTCTTGAGAAAGCTTCTTGCTGTGACTACAAGTACATTGTTTAGTAGGCATCATCTAATAAACCCACTTATTTTGAGATGACCCTTTATGAATTGCAAACTCCTTGTTTCAAAACTATTTGCAGATAATAGGACATAAAGACATGACTCTTCAAATAACCCAGAGAATGGCTTAGCTTCCTATTCCCTTTTTTTACTCCAAATTTTTCATTTTTGTATCCTCCCATGCAATTTACCCCTTTGACAATTGCACAAGATACAGGTATCAGTCCTCGATCACAGTTCAATCACTGAGATCAAGATAAAATTATTTTAAAGCTCTCTGACAAAGCATGAGCTACTTTTCACACCAACAGTCAAAGGACACAGGTCATGAAGCATGAAACTGTCCCAACGTTCACGGGCTGAAACAGCATTGGCAAGCAGGAGCAAAATGCATGCTAAAGTGAACCACAACTGAGGATGCAAACATTAGGACAGCAATCTATTAAGGAGTCGGGTGCACAGGTAACATCTGAAATAAAAAGCAGGTTGACCTTATATCAAAATTTTTTAAGTGGTCTCATCTCAAAATCATCAATGAGAAATCAATGTCCTGTGCCCTGGCTGTAGCAGGACTGCCCCACTTCTCCAAAAATAACCAATGCACTGCACTGCTAGAGCTGAAACTACTAAATAAAAACACTGTTCATTTAGTGCATTCTGAAATGTAATTTAACACTACTGAGATGACAACTTATTAATATGTTTTCCTCTCATTACATCAATCAGAAGTTTGGAGAAACTGGGATCTTTTTTCTACATTATTAAGCAGCTTTGGTAGTCTCAGCTGCTGCTCACCCACAGCAGCTCCACAACCACAAGCCATTTATGCACAAGAATGCATATTTACTTTAATGCCAAAAGAAAACTAAATACTAGGAACACTTCTCACAGCATCACTTAATCTTTGCCAAAATTTCAGAAAACAGAATTCTTCAGATACTTTTCCTGTTTTGATCTATCCCAAGAGAAATGTTAATCTTGCACTTCAAGACAACTGAATGTAATGATGGTTTTATATATATTTTTAAATAAACATGCTCTATCACTTCTCCTTACTTTGTTGGAGAAACCACCTCAAAACAGAAACGTCTTTCTATGTCTTCACAGTGTTTAACTGTGCAAAGCCGCAAGTCTTCAACAACTACTGTGGGATTATCCTAAGAGACAAAAATTTAACAAAAGTCACATAGAAGACAGACAATAAAATTGCTAATACTCCCAAATTATTTTTCATTTAATTCCATTTGCTTGTGTACACAATTTTTCCTCCAAAAATAAAATTGTAAGTAGGTGGAATCAGAGATACATAGGAAATATTTAGATAAATTTCAATGTTTTGTTATATTTTATGAAAACTGAACAGAAATGTTGGAGAATTTCTTTTTACCTACAATCCAAACTACTTAATAATCAACACTTTAAACGATAGTATTCAAAGGAGTTCAAAGACACTTTCTAAGAAATGCAATTAGCTCACACATAAATCTCAAAGATTATACCAAATCAGCAGTATTAAAAGTGCCAAGTAAAAAACCTATAAGCTGGATGCTATGGTTTTGAAAATTTGATTCAATTAATAAGAATTCTATTCTAAGATAACAGCATTTGAAAGGAGTGCTTTTGAAAAATAAAAATGCAATTGGAATTCACAAACACAGAATGCCCAACTCAAATGTGCTCACACAAAATCAACGTTTGTTTCCTTTCGAACCACAAAAACACAGACCCCTCATTGACAGCACCAGCTAACAAGGAACAGCCTCCCCCCCCTCCTTTTTTTTTTTTTATTATTTTTCCTGCTCCATATAGTTCTCTAATTTTTTCCAACACAAAGAACAGCTACAGCTTCGTGGTGCAAAAGCAGATTCTAAAGCAGTAAACAAAGGAGCAGAGGCCCAAATGTCGATATTGACTGCTGAACCACCCTACGTTTTCAGTACAAAATACCCGTAGACAGCATCCCTGACTGCTCCTAACAAATTCTTTCACACCTTCCCCCCCACAAACTGCTAAATGGGGTACGTGAACCCAGTGAGAGCAAGTCCTGAGTTAAACCCACGTCCCAGGTGCAGGACCTTGCACTTGGCTTGCTTAAACTTCATGCAATTTGCACGAGCCCACCTCTCAAGCCTGTCCAGGTCCCTCTAGATGGCATCCCTTCCCTCCAGCCTGTCTTGGCCCTCTGCTGGACCCGTTCCAACAGATCCATGTCCTTCCTGTGTTGAGGACTCCAAAGCTGGACACAGTACTCCAGGTGGGGTCTCACAAGCACAGAGCAGAGGGGTAGAATCACCTCCCGTGACCTGCTGGCCACATTTCTCTTGATGCGGCCGAGGACGCGGTTGGCTTTCTGGGCTGCCAGTGCACATTGCCAGCTCATGTTGAGCTTCTCATCCACCCTAACCCCCAAGGCTGGGCAGAGAATGGCTAGAAAGCAGCCCTGAGGAGAAGGACTTGGGGGTGCCTGTTGACTGCACCACTGAGTTTGGTGTCATCGGCAAACTTGCTGAGGGTGCACTCTACCCCACTGTCCATGTCTCCAACAAAGATGTTGAACAGCAGTGGTCCCAGTACGGACCCCTGAGGAACACCACTCATCACTAGCCACCAATTGGACATTGAGCTATTGATCACAACCCTTTGAGTGCGGCCATCCAGCCAACTCCTTATCCACCGAGTGGACCATCCATCGAAACCGTTAGTTTCCAATTTTGAGACCAGGATGAAACTAATTTAGAAAGCACAATAGGTTGTTCAAGACCACCCAGGATGCCAGTGTCTCCTTCCCCTGATCCATAAGGAAAACCATCACCCGCACCCCAAAATATGCCAAGCCCCTTTTTGATACCCACCTTAAATTTCTTCTGGTACACGAGTTGGTTATTCTGTATTGAGAACCAGCGCCTATGCAAACAGAGAGACACCCAGAGCATTCGTAACTGATTGTATGGAGTTTACTTGACCAAACCATGCTAACATACCGTCTACAGAGAGACAGCATCAAAGTGTTCACAAAAGAAATGCCACGGTCAGTTTCAGCACATATTTCGTGAGAATAATAAAAAAAGGGAAAGCAGAGACAAAACAGAAAAGATAGCAAGGTTCAAATAATTTGAGTCCTAAACAAACACATTCGTGTTATGACAACATAAGTTAAGCTATCACACAAAACATTTTCATTTCAAAGAACGTTTACTTGAGCATTTTAGCAGCAAGATACAATTTTAAGTAACTGATAATACAAATTCAGATAGTTTAAATAACAAAAATACTTCAACTATGTAAACTACTCCCTCCTGAGATATCTTTGAGAGTAGAACTAAGAAATAACTTGCTGAGGCACTAAAAATACTACTGTGTTGCTATCCCACGTAAGTTTAACATCCCTCTATACTTGGCATTTCTTAAAAATTTAGATGCTGAAATAAAAAGACTGCATACAAAACGAAAGAAAACCCAAGAAAAACCCATTAAGTAGGATCCTAACTTAAGCCTCAGCTTCGTAGGAAAACATCAAATGAAAAAATTAATTAAGGCACCCTACAAAATCCAGGAGATAACATAACAAACTCCTCTGAACTGTATCCTTCCTTATCAAACTCACAGTTCTGATAGGATACAATTCATACAGAATGGAAAGATAATTCATATTTTGGAAAAAAATCACGACCACCTCAGATCTGTAGCAACTGCATTTTATCAGACCACTGAATATTAAAAAACCCAGCAAATATAGCCAGCCCTTTCTAGATCTTCTGGGGATGCACTAAACAAATGCTAACCCATCACCACTGGTTTTGAATGGACAAAAACTGAAGGGAATATAAAAAAAATAATTCAGTCCTGCAGTGGAATTTACACTTTTTTTTGTGTGTTTGGTTCAGGCTCGTAATGTGAACCTGTGTTTATCACAGCATAATTCCTCAGTTATCTCAAATACCCCACTTATACCACACATCACTTCTTTCTGCACTGCCAATTAGTCTGAATGGTAACAGTATGCAAAAGACTGTATTGCAACAGATCATCTTATTCTCCAAAAGCTGTTGAACTTCAAGGTACAGTTTACTACAATTAGTAACAAAAGCTACATATATTTATTCAACTATCACAAGCCATTCATGAAAAGAAGCACCCCAAGATTGTTAAGAAAAATTAAGATACACAGAAAAAGTTAGATTCAAATCAGAAAAATCTAGTATTTGTTAGAAAAGTTAGTACTTAGTAGACAGATGAGATTCTACCTTTTAACAATAATCTTTTCAAATGTTGTGCAGATATATTTAATTTAAAAAGTAACAACAGGATCTTCTTTTAATACTGGATTTCCAACATAATAGCCATCTTTTTGGGTTAAGATAATTGAACAGAATAATGCAAAAAGGTACTTTTTCAATTTATTAACACCAGTAGTTTTGGTCACTGCTATTTTAAAGGCATCACCTTCACCATCTATTTAAAAAAACAAAACAAAACACAGATGCAGTAACTGAGCATCAAAGATGAGCATAAGGCAGGTTATTGCTAATATTTAAACATTATTTAAGACTAGAAAAGGAAAATAAACTCAGGCTTTCTTATGTGCTTGTTTTGAACATAACACCAAATAGAAAAACATGAAAACCAATGCCTAAGTGATAAAAGGAAAAAAAAATAATGCAGCCTTGTCCCAAGGTAACGTGCAATGAAACAAATCCCTAATAATGGTCTTTGGTAGTGTAATTAATTTCATTAATGCAATGCTTCATTTGTTCTACAGATAAATATTTATGGAGTTACTAAAGTAAATAAGCTCCAATCTGATCAACTGAATGTAAGTGAGCACACAAATTGTAAGGCAAATTTGTGTCATCTTTAAAGCCTAGTCTAGAAGTTTTCCAGCCCCTTTTTTTCCTAGTAGAGAAATTAAATCTGTTTAAGAGAACTTTCCAGTCCAGCCAAGAAGCATGGGAATTTTGATTACTTTTTAAAGAAATTTTTATTGAACAAGATCAACAGTTTACAAAGCAGTATAGCTTGCAGATCCCACTTGAAGTAGATGTCAATGGAAAATAAAGTTAATACATTTTATTGTATGATTGAAAAAAAAAAAAAAAAATCCAAGTGGCAGATTCCCCTCCAACATGTCAGCACCACAGCAGTTTTATTCAGGCCAAAAACTTTGAGTTATTTCATATTAACCAAGTATCATCAATAAATTCACAACTGTAGGAAAGAGACAGCTGGGGCTCTACAGCAGTAACAGCCAGGAACTTTTGAGGTATAATATATGGACTGAAGGTGCTGTCATCGGGTGCATCATATCTACCCTATTCTAAGAACTAACATTCATAAGCCTTTAGGCAACACGTGTGCACTAATTACCAGCCATTATCTATGTTTCTGTACATGTGTCATTATGTCAAAAATAGGTGAGAAGAATGGTGAAGGAGAAAACATACTTGGGGAATCTTAAACTAGTCCTCACTCAGTAGTGCTTAAATATAGTTTTGGGGGTTTAGAAACTGACTGTTTTCCAATAACTATATGTTTGCAATTCAAAAGAGTATTTGTTAAATAGGAAACAATACAAAAACCATTGAAAAACATTTCCAATTTCTGAAAATTGAGAGTAATGCCAAAAAGAAATATAAAATTTAAATTGAGTTTTACATTAAAAAAAAGAGAATCATGCTTATTGGTTCTCAAAAGGAAATGGTTTCCTTTACTACTTGTTACCAGCACGCAAATAAAACAGAGTGATTAAGAATGCACAACATTTAAAAGTTACACCTCTATTTCCAATGCAGTTGATAAGAAAAGTCTCACCAACTGCAACTGGAGAAAGTCAAAAAACTGATCTTGTACGCTCAGAAGTTTGAGTGCAGAAACAGTTCCTTTTTAGCTAGAACTAGCTCAATCTTTTCATTCTTTTAAAGGTGTTGAGCAGCAGGTACACTGGCATCCAGGCAGAATCCTTCTGTTATTTTCTTAGACTGAGCCACTTATACATCCATTGCAAGTAATCAAAATTAAATGCAGGGTTAATTAAGAGCTTTTTGCGTGCCAAGGAAACATTGGGAAGGTATAAAAGAAGCTGGTTGGTACCTGATGTGATCGGGCTTTTTCCTGTCATGTGAAAAAATGGGGTAGGATTAAAACATAAGGGAAAGGAGAAGAAGGAATGAAAAATGCAAAATGAGCAAAATAAGCAAAGAATTAGCATGATCTGAAAATACAGCAGAATAAAAAAAGGAAAACATTTACAGCATCCAACCTAAAAGCTAATCAGAACATACCAGTGTTTGATAAATACTTTTCTGCTATACATATTTATTCAGGCATATCTTTCTTCATTCTATGGACTTTTTTTCATTTGAATTTCTAGGAACCAAAACAGCTTTCCACCTACTGCTCCACAATAACAAATGCACCTGATTTCAGTTCTTGATGCCTTAAGAAAAAATGGTGTACGGTAAGATATTTCATTTACAGATAGACATACGTTCCAAAAATAGGTCTCCGTACCTGTTACTGTAAGACTTTGCAGTATAAAGATATCATTTTGATTCCACTGAAATATATTAACTGAAATACTTGTATACATTATACACTATCCAGTAAGTCACAATAAAAAGAGATTGCAAAATCTCCAGCTCTTTCAAAACACAGCAACACTGAATTGCAAATAGCTTGTGGTTTACTTTGTAACCTGCTCAAACGCTATCTGTTTCTCAAGCCAGTGTCACCCAGAACTATCCCAAGAACAAGAAACTTAATCAAAAGCCCAAATAACTAAAATCTTCAGACAATTGAACCCAAGCTGCCTGCTGCCCCAGGAAGAAACTACATCATCCTAGCAAGAAATTAGCTTGGATTGGAAACAAAGCAAGTTTTCATTCATTAGAACAAATCTGCTCCCCTTCAAAGCTCTGCATTAGATGGGTTCCATCTTTTTCTCCCCCAGTAGCAGGCTTTTCCCAGCATAAACCAGTATGATGTCCGTGGATTCACTGACCAAGACATGCACACAGAAGCATCACAATTATCTAATTTGTTAGCTAGAATCATACTCATGTGTGCCAAGCCCAGACAAAATTCATTGCACCATTTCCTTTTCTCTTATATTTTTAATGCTGGTAAGTACACACTAATAGTGGTAATTGCAATGACTTTTGGTGCCTTTCATTCAGTCTTAAAGGAGTATTTTAAAAGGTCTAAAACCATCAAGATATCAACTGATATCAACAGAGGGAAAAGAGAAGGTACCACTGTAAATACATACTACTACTGACAGCGCGATCAGCAGTTCACAAGGAAGATCAGTGCCATCGCCCTTGGTTCAGAACATCAGGAAATTCCAGTATTTCTTTCTAGGCAAATGAACTCCCTCTTACAAAACAGGTAATTCTCTAAATGTTTAAATGTTTCCTCCTTTGGTATCTTTTTTTTTTTTTAATTTACACACAAAATGCAAAGACACAGTCCTTATTTGTACTCTACCTAGTGACTGAAAAAAAACCACTCTCACCTTTAATATATGGTAAAATTTAATCAGTACTATCTCCCCGCAGCTGAAACAGCAACACTACAGAAGTAAAGCACTCCATCAGTGGAAACAGGCAGCAGAAAGTGGCAATGACCACTTCAGTGCCTATAACATGGCAAGCAATCACAAATGTATTCAGAAATAAAAATAGGATAAAAATATTTCTCTATTTTAATTAAAACACGAAAAACAGGGCTAGATGCAAAAACTAATAGTTGTCTTCATTAAGGCCTTAAACATATATTGTCTGATAATAGCTGTAGTAGTTTCATAACAATTAGTAATGATTTAAGTACAAAATTAAAATGACTGATTCGGTTCCTAAACAGTATTTACAGATAGCATATCCAATGCTGTTTTCTGCCTAATTCTGAAGTATCCAGCTAGCCTGTCACAGTGAGGTAAATTATCAAGAATCTAAGATTAAAAAGGTTAGAGGTAGAGCCTTATTGAATACTCCTGTGACAAACAGAAGAAAAATTATAAGCAAATATAAATTATATAATAAAAGTAGGCAGCTCTGACTCATTGCTGAGCTGTTTACCTTGGCTCTTTCAAATAGCTTATTGTTTGGATATGTTTTTATTGTAATTATATACGTTCAAACCTGTAACAACCTGAAAGAATGTCATTGTGTCTTGATTTCATTTTGACTTCCCTGTGTTTACGTTGTGTCCATTCAAATTTCCAACATACAGAAGTTAGTTTTAATTGAATCCTTCTCTCCAACCACCTTAAAGTAAGACCTATGTACAATAGGTATGAAGCCACATGTAAGAAGAGATTTCCCAGCTACCTTCCGACACTCCTCTCCTGCTCCCCCCATCACCTCCCTACAGAGCAAGGGCTTGATGCTATCCAAAAGAAGATCACAGACTGAGCCAGAGTTTTGCCTTCAGTCACTTACCAAGAGGCTGCAGTCAGCCCTGCGCAACACCTTACAAAATGACCCTTTCAGCCCGTTGAGAACCCAACAAAGAGCACTCTCCTGTCCCATTACTGTGGATTTTTCTCAATGTGCTTACGCTAACATTTTACTTCAGACCAGGAACGCGCTTCCGAAGCATCTCTCCCAGTTTTCTCCCTTCACTGCCCTTTCTCTTGGAGAACTCTGAATTCTGCATGGATGAAACTAACCCAGAAGGTACATTACAAAAACAGACAGATAATGAGACCACAGGACCAGACCAGGAGTAGACCAAAGCAAAAATCCCTTATAGTTGCACGTGACTTGCTAATACAGATACAGTCTTACTGACACCCAACAGCCCCTTGCATCAGTCTGTGGATTTCAGTGAAGCAATCCCATTTTGTTATAGACCTGTGACGTTCCAAAGATGCTCAAGGAATTATAGAATAATTGAGGTTGGAAGGGACCACATATCCAAATGCACATTCTGGCCTTTGAAACACTTTGAATAGTTTAACAGAAGCACTGCTGCAAAAATTGCAGAGCATAAGATAGCAAGAAGAGCTCTACACCACAACAAATTGATTTAAAAATTCAAGAACTGTATCCAACTATACCATAAATGCTCCGGTTTATATAATATTTGATTGAAAAAAACCACACAGCCTTGGAAACGCAAAAGAAATCCTGTTCAGAGGGAAAAATATTTAAGCAAAAGTAAAATATACATTGTTAGAAAGACTTGGGTAACAATATACTTTGAATCCCCAACAGGATCAACAAAACTGTTACGCAGAAGTCACTGCAAAGGATATGAATTGCAAAGCATAAAAACTCCATGCTGATCTTTCAGGAAAAATAACTGGAGTCCTAGAGTACTTGAGTCCTTCACTGTGTCTCCCTGCTTCCAATGGCTATAGAACTTCCGTTTCACTTTGTCTTCTACCACAGTTTCCCAGTTATTCCCCAGTTTCCCATTCAAAGAGCTTATGGTATACAATCCTAAGCTCTGCTTCAACCCTAAAGGAAGGCCAAAATGCAACTACAGAGCCAGACTGTGCACAACAAAGCAAGCTTTCCATACAAAGGACTTCTCCAGACTAAGACATACCCTTAGAAAAAGGCTTGCAAACAAGTAGGATAGAAAATAAGAAAAAGAATGGCTTTGAAGTGTCATCTCTACAATAATTAACAATGTAGTCCAAGTGTTCTGTCAACACTGGGGAATCAGTGAGTTGCACAGGTTTTAAGTCAGATCAGAAATTAGCATAACAAGCAGTATCTTAATAAGCTAGTAAATAGAGTTTCTGAATAATTACCTGTTCCAAGTCTTGAAGGCATTGCTGGCTCGCTTAAATAGATAGCCTTCCATAACAATACCATTGGCTGCATCTACATTGTATTCTAGTTTAGTATCATCACTGGAATAATCCTAGTACAAAGGAACAAGACAAGAAAAAGACATTGCAGTTTCAAACAGAAATTCAAATATGGGCAGTATTAATGTCAAATGAGTAAACATTTAGGAATAAAGTGTTGCGAGCAAAACGTATTAGTCAAGCTGTAACTCTCAGCTCCTGATTATTATTTTTTTTTAAAAAAGCAGTTTTAGGAAATCAGAATGCCGATTTTGACTTTACCTGCACACAAGGGGAATTTCTTTCTCGGGTACTGGTGACCTCTACGGCCAAGCAGAGGCCAAACATTACTGACAGAGCATCTGATGCTTCACCTGTCTGCTCAAATGGTCTCACATATATTGCAAAGAAAGGGGAGAGTAAGGTAGAGGAAAAGGGGCAATGGGAATTAGGAGTCATAACTGCAAAGCAATTTGTCATAACTGCCTCCTGCAGACAACTGTGTAAAGCCAGTTGTGCTTTAGCACTTTCTTCAGCTCTGTCATTCTGACAAGTGAGCCGGATCAAAACTTAGAAGACAAGTAACCAAATAAAGATGATGCTATCACTTATCTCTAAATGAAAGCTGTCAGGGTGCTGCTAATGATGACAAGAACTTAGCAGTAATTTTGACTTTATGATCTTTGACAAGAACTTGAATCTAGAAGTAGGACAAGGGGATATACATTTCAATCTAGTAACAAATAATAACAGCTAATAGCAGTTAATAACAGCTTTACAAGTTCTAGAATGGTTAACTGCTTCGCATCTCCAGCAAAGATAAGAGTAGACTAAAATAGTAATACATGTGATGAGTATTTGCTCTCATATCTCCTCTGAAACAGCGTGGAGTCTTCCCAGGGAGCTAGGGAGCTCAGGTATCCAGTGAGTGGGAGGTTAACAGCTACTGGGAGTGCATGAAAAAGCACACATAGAATTACATCATTTATCATAAGCTATGTCCAGAGAACAAAAAATATGCATGCTATTATTTCATTTCACTGCTAGTAAGATATATCTTTTAAAGTAGGCTAGCTACATATGGCTAGTCTATTCTTCCCCTTAACTAGGGCAGAAGAGACATCACTGCAAATTAGGCTTCAGAACAGAAAATACAGGTTAAATAGTGAAGTCTCAGGACATTTCAGGATGTCACTCTCCCATACCTTCAGCAGGTATTTTTTGCAAATTGCAAACGTAAGCTTTGTGAGAACACTTTGTCAGTAAATTTCTGTTTTGTACTTTGCTCCTTAGGGCTTTTTCTATATATATGGGAAAAGAGGTTATACCAAAACCCCCCCAAAAACCCAGCTTCAAACCCAGTACCATTAGCCCTATATAATATTCCAGTCTGCACAAATTTTCTGCTGCACACTATGCTTACTTTTATACATGCAGATGGTATGGTCCAATCCAAGGTTAATTAAACAAGACAGCAAAGAGGTTACAAATATCAAAAAAAGCCCTTTACGGTTCCAGGCCAGCACAGGACCAAATTCCTTAAAATTACTTGTAGTGTTTTCAGCTATTACCAATCTGAACAGGTTAACTAAATTTGAAATGTTAAATCTAGATTTTCATTAATTCACTGGCAGATCAGTGCAAAAGTAAGAGTTTCAAAAGAAAATGGAACTATCGTATCACTGCCATGTACTGATCTGAATAAACTTTTAAGTTACAAATAAAAGCTTCTCAAAAGTCACAAGTTTGTGCACTTAGTATTGAGCATTTAATACTTTTAATCTTCTGCCTGTTTTCTAGGTCAGAACATGCTGAACATTAAAGACTTCATGTAAGCACAAACAACCAAATATCACAGTACAATTTTAATTTAGTATTTCACAACTTATGACATACAAACATTCTCCAAGCGTTAAAAGTCCTTTCTGGTTTTTTTCTTAACCCCTCCAAAAAAAAAAAAAAGATAAAATCCCTATAAGCACAGACTTAGACATGCTGATGTCACATTCCCTTCCCTCCCCAAAAAACTGATAAATCACTCTAACTTACCAGCTCCCAAACATAATGAAACCTGCTAAAGATTTGCATCTTCCTGCCTCAGCAATGCCTGCAGCTCCTTCTCATGAAAAAGAATGTATGTTCCCTGAATCTTCTCTGTCGCTAACTACTACATAATCACATTTTCCTCCAGGTTTGGAGAACTGCTGCAGAAAATGCAACTGTCTTTTCTTTTTACGCTTTGAAGACATACACAAGCATGACAGGAAAACTTCTTTGGATCATTTATCACGCTGCACTCTCAGTCCAAATTGTCTAAAATACTGTGCCTTTCTCATGAAGTGCACTTAGTGTCATTTTGAATGGCCTCCCTGATTGACTTGCACCTTTATAGAGCAGATAAAGACACAAGAGTATACAGACAAATGTTTAATATTTTCCTCACTATACATAGCAGGATACCAACTGGAGGGCAAGGAAGTAAAGTTTCCATATGCTTTATCCATAAAACTTCATTGATAAAGCTGTAGTCAGGAAGAAGAGGAACAAACAAAAAACCCCACACTTCATTTCAATTGAAAGGACAAAAGTAGAGAAAGGAACTGGATAAACTGTGTCCGATTCTGTAGTCTCTGCTACTTTATAATTAAAGAACAGGAGAAAAGCAGTCACATTATAGTTTATTTTTATCTTGGCTCATGGAAAATTTTAGTGAATCATGAAAAATAACCAGGGGGTGGAGAAAAATACATCCATGTCTTTCCACTGTCCCATATAAGAAAATCACATGTTAGACAACCCAGTCACTTGATGTGATTCAGAATTCTGTATTACTTAAGCAAACACGCAGCTGATAAAGATTGAATTTTAAACAGCTTTTATTTATTAATAAGGTGTCAGTTAGGACTAAAGCGCATTCCACCTAATCAGAACTGGAAATTAAGGCAGTATTATGAAAGTTACACTGAAGTTTTGTATTGCACGTTTAATTCAGAATTGAAGGAAGGAGTATCTCTAGCTTCTATCCTGATACACATTTTTCAAGGGTAGCCAGCTACTGGGAGAGAAACACGTAGAAGAGGGTTATAAAAGTGAAGTGCACAGCCTGCTTTCATGCCTTTATTGTTTGTTTGTTTTCCTTTAAGCATCCATGAGGGAGAGCAAACCAACTGGCAATGGAAAAACAACTTTCATTTCCACAACTAATACTAATCTGGTGGGTCACAGGACACTTACTGTCCTTGACAGCGTTTCAGTGAATGCTTTTTTTATACGAACTTATCAATTTATCACACATAGTAGTTACACTGCATAGCTTGTGTGCCTTCTGTTTCTCTACATATGATCTTCTTGCTACCAATACAAACCCCCTACTTTTCATCAGCAAAGTTTTCAATTTATTTTCAATATGAAGATTGCTAGCAGGTCATGAAAGCTATTCAAGACATTTTAACAGTAAATCATGGGGAGTGTGAATATCAGCATCTTAGCACTGAATGTGTATTCAATATGTTTTTTACTTTAGAGAAGAAAAATTTTTAAATAGGCAGTAAATGGGGAGCTTAAGTACCAAAGAAAACACTAATCTGAAAAGTTACCCCAACATATACTAAACAGAGACATTAATTGTGCAACTTCCCCATTTAGAAAGCTGTTTTCATTCCCATCCCATTGGCAAAAGAGATGTTTGTCATGCTTAAATTGAAAGTCCCTTGGGGAAGGGCTTAAAGCAACAACAGACACAGCAAGTAACAAGATTTACAGTCCAAGACAAAGTGAAAGAAGGCAAGATAGTCATTGAGCTTACAAGGCATGTGAAATACTGGCACATATTGGGTTTTAAGCCAGGAATTACAAGCATTACTTCTCAACAGCAGCTCTGGTTTATGCCTGCTTTATGACCATGGTAGCATCTGGTTTCCGATCACCTTGTTTACTCAAGATGTTAAAAATTTTCAAATCATTCTCACTCCAGCTGTTTCCTGAACAGATCTTCGGATACAGATTTTATTTTTTTTTTAATGAAAAAGGGATTTGAACACGACAAAAACTTTTTGAAGTTCAATGCAAAGGTTTTTCCTGTATCATTTCCCTCATTTTAGATCAAAATATTAGCTCTGTTGCAAAACCAAAAAGCCATCATTCTGTTTAAAGGTCCAACCGATTTTCAAATTATTTGTTATTTCAATATATTACTAACAATGGGCTGCAAACTGCTCAGAAAGCAAGAGTTACAGGTCTTAAGTTATACTGACACTGTGACACCACTCTTTTGATATGAATCTTTCCATACAAAAGTATACTGTAAAAAGTTCCCAAAATGATCATAACATTTCTAGATCAATTTGTAGAATGTGTTGCTCCAGATTAACGCTGAAAAAAAAAGTTTCTTACACTAAAAAAATTGTTCTCTGCATATTTACTGAGTAAACAGAAGTTTTAATAAAAATTAAACCAAACAAAATAAGCAGACATCAGTTCTCTTAAAGCAGAGATCAAACTATAGTGATGACCAAGGCCTTCCATGACTTTTGTATTAGCCTCTCAGACAACAGCCTAATTAAATAGGATGATGATTATAAAGAAATGTGAGATGAGTTATTTAATTAGTGCAATTATCCTACATGCATATACACATATATGCAAACACAGGTAGTGGGTGGGTAGGTGTGTGCACATGTGCACTTACCTATATATTTCAGAAAAGGAACTGTTCTTTATCCACACAATGAAGAAAAGGCATCATTCTGAAGCATTAGATTAAAACTTCAGTATATTAAATGCATATATACCTCATGGAATATTCAAACAAGAAGCAGAAGTTTCAGTAGTTATAAAAACTGGAAGATTTGGGAGCATATGCCTAAAAAGCAGCCCACTGGAAAGCAACATGACAAGCCATGGGAACAGAACAGGGAACAAGGTTGCCATCCTGGTCAGGGTGACCAGATGACAAATAGTGATATAAAGAACAAGATTTAAAGTCTAAGGCAGGTCAAGATTCTGAAATCCTGATGAGCTGGAAGCAAACTTGGAGGGAAAGTTGGGAAAAGCAAGTAGGAGGAGACATAAAACAGACAACACGATTTGAGTAAGAAACCAAGAAAATGATTTGAGGAGCTGTAAGAGGAATCTCCGATAAAGCATGCCCTCCACAGCCCTAGCCCTAATCTAGGAATTACCATCACAAAAATGCATTGACTTCACTGATAGGACAGGATACACACCACGTAGAACTTGAAACACAGAACTTTAGAAGACAACATACAACACAATCTGACTGCCCTGATTATATTTTAGAGACAGCATAAAATTGTCATTCAATTAAAATAAGGAACAATATATAACCTCATTATGAATGCTGATTGTACTAGAAACCAACGATATTTATATTACACACAGATACAGCTTATCAAGTTTCATGCATCTTAAAAGTTTCAATAATCATTAATACTATTGGAAACAGTTTACCTGGAAAGCAGCCTTAAGCAGCATTTGAAGAAAAAAAACAAAGACTATAAACACCACTGGCAACAGCAATGACCATAATTCATGGTAATAAGTTATTATTTCTGTAGCCAATTAAAAGATAATTGTCCATAATTTACATCCTTCACTAAGCACTACTGTTCTCTAACAGTAAAACTCTCTACTACTGCCCACTCCCAAAAGTGGGCCTGTTACACCTGAACAAATTAGAATTTGAACTTCAACGTTAATTCTCAAGTTCCATCTCTTTCCCATTTTCCCTCTTTCTTCCCCTTCCTTGCCTGTAGTTATTTCCTGGCTGCCTCCAAACACAGCACGTGAGCACTGCCCTAAAATCCATCATCGTATCTGCTCAATTTCAGTTACAACAACCCTAATGCTTCCCATCAACTCCTGCAGGAAGGACAGGATGAAGTGACAAAAATATTTTCAGCAACCAAAAATGTTACCTTTTCCCATTTTCCCATTAGTATTAATATTGACTCCGACCAAGGCTACCTAAACTATAATATTAGCATGTTTTCATTCCTGAATTTATTTACTCATCAGTTTTCAATTACATTAGGCTTGCTTTTTTTTTTTTTTTGTATTTATGCCACCTGAACAGATACAGAATGTATTTGAATGAAAGTAAAAAGTGTAGCATTACCTTTAAACTGATATCTAATCCCTTTCAAAAGTACCTGCAGTATTAGCTCACTAGCGGAGAGTTCAGTGGAAATATTTTTAACTTCTAGCATTATACCTGCAAAACCAATACTGATCTAGAGCTTCCAAAACATCCAAACAACAGAAGTCACTCCCCCCATCACATGAATTATCTACATTTTTCTCAACAAGCATAATAGGAATTATTGCAGGTACAAAACTTCTCAGAACAGCAATTTTACCACTTTCATATTTGTGTACAGTTGAACACCATACAATAGACAGCCTCTACAAAAGTTCACTTTTGCTCTTTATATGCAATAGGAGCTGCCACACAACCTCAGAGCACTGCACTCCTATTTGGCACAGTCCAGAAAGCACTACATACAACTGTAGTACTGTGCAGCACATACATCTCTTCTACAGACACAGATGAGCTATACTGAATCCAAGATGTAACAGGAATTAAGAGTTCTAAAGAAATGTTAGAGTCCCAGCATACAAATAAATTCTACTGCTCTATTCATATTTCATTCAAAACTAAACATAATCTGTTCTGTAATACAAAATTAATATCTGCAATCCCACCCTGTGTTTAGTGACGTGTAAGTCTACTTCTTTGCATGAATTATCCCATCCCTCACAGTTTTGATGCAGAGATGCACTGCTGGGAGAGATGCTAGAGATACAGAAATGTGTGTGCAGTCTGCCTTTTACATTCTCAAGTACCTTTTGTTGAATAGTGGAGTGCTTTTGCTCCATATCTCTCTTCTCCTTTGCAGCATCTACAGCCAACTGATCCAGCTGTAAAGAGAAACAGAAAATTGGATCTTTAGATTTCAAGAGAAATTTGGCTCAGTAGGTTTCATAATGCTGACAAAAAAAGAACACAATCTGTCTAGACATTGCATGACTTTCATTTTATTTGCACAGTATAATTACTTCTCTGGTCACAAAGTGTTTACCTTGAATAACCACTGAAACCTGGTTTAAAGCACTGCACTACCATCCTGAATTAACCTCTAGGAAAAGGTGTAGGTTTCTCGTGAGCCTTAGAAGCACCGTTTCAAAGAACAGCATGGTGCCAAGCATATGCGCCTCTGTACCGCATTGGTGCTGGGGCTCCGAGGAGAATGACTCATGCTTTAGCTGCTCTCCCTGCCTGCCCGGCTATGCAGCACCGCTGGCATTAGCGGTGCAGACCAGAAGGAGTGAACACCACTGATTTTTTTCCCTCCCCCACAAAAAGGGGGGGAAAAACTGCCTCCCTCGGCCCGGCTTTCACATCGATAGTTTTGATCGGTAGTATTTGAGCAAGATTCCTTGAAATCTTGGGCAGAACCATTCAAACTGTTCCTAGTTTTCAGAAATAACAACAATGTCATTTTGCAAAGAAGAGAGAGTGTCACAAGAGAGGGGATTTAAGTTAGCATACTAAGTCTGTGATAAAAAAGACACTACCAAAAACTTGCTGCAAGCATATCTATAGCACTACTACATAAACTTTCTTCTTTTAGAACTAGAAGGAAAAAAAAAAGCAGGAAATTTAAGATAGCCTGTAAGACAGTAAAGGGAGTTTGTGGTTTGTTTTTTTTTTCCCTCGTTGGTGCTTTTTTGTTGGTTTTTGAAGTGGATTTTTTTGTGGTGGTGGGATTTTTTGGGGGGGTGGAGAAGGGTACTGGTTTGGTGTGGGTTTTTGAGTTGTTGGTTTTGATTTTCTTCGCCCAGACTTTGATGTTTAAGTAAGAAACACTGTGAAGTGGAGGAGCAGATGCTGCCTGAAAGCCCAGTTCACTTGGTACTGATGGAATCTGATGAACTCCTCCTTTACGCAGCCTGCAACACAAGCCTGCCTTTAACCCCAGTCCCAGCATCCCACTGGATAACGATGGGGACACAGCACTGAACACAGCCCCAGCTTCACATCTGTGGGACAGACCTTGCTCTTCTTCAGGCCTGGACGGAGGAGGGCAGGAGCAGTGTGTACCACCAGCTTTCCAGCTGGAGGCAGTCCCAGGGCAGGGGGCACAGCATGACCAACAGAACCTCTAATTCACACACAAAAGGGATCGCCTCAACCCACCCTCATAACCACGAGTGAGAACATCTGGCAACTCTGGTCATTTTTCCGCGTTGCACTTCCTCTGCTTGAAGTTATACAAACGAGAGCAAAAAGGGACAATAACTGGCTCTTACACCCTTGTGCTAAACAGTCTCCAACAATTTAGGAGCCATCAGATAGTTGGGACATCTGGATCCAATTCCATACTCTGTTTTCTTAAGTCTTCTCTCCCTGGCTTCTTCTCTGGCTCGAATGGCTAATACCAGCACTTCCACACCTTACAGGTATTTGTGAACATGAACACAATTAAGACCCAAGTGTCAAGACATCGTATTTATGTAGCTATATGACTTTAAAATGGTAGAATAGCCTCTAAACAGACTGGGCTGCCACTGTGCTCAAAGACTGCTTCGCACCAAGTACCCTGGGAAAATCATTCTTTTGCAATAATGATGAGAACTGGTCTATGGGCTGTTCAAGACTTTATATGAATTAAGTTGCTAAAAATCTCAGATTCAGTAATCCGCACATGACCCCCAAGAAATTCTTCTTCCTACCCTCCTAGATGAAACAGAAGGTAGCCAAATTCAGATTTGGGCAATTACTTCCAATTTATCTTAAATACAAGTGTTTGAGGATACATTCGCCACAGCGTAAGTTCAAAACCAAAATTTTGAAGAGCAGCTCATTTCATCGTGTATTTATTTTACTACCAAGACAGCATTACATCATTCCAGTTTCCAAGCTCAGATAAAAATTTCTTCTTTTCACTCAGGCGAGCAGCACATCAACTGTCTTAAACAAACAAACAAAACCAAAACAAAAAACCCAGAAGCAAACAACTATCAAGAGCTGTGGCCAATCACAACTAAACTCTCAAAATCCCAGTGATTACACCACTGCTGGGTACCCTTCAAAAAATCATGTTTTTCAAAATATGCATTTATTGGTAAATGTATTTTTATAGACATGTAGTGCTATAAGTTATATTCTGTAGAGAATAAATAAGACTAAAATATGTAGCTTTTGGAATAGTCATTTCAAAATGAAAATTCAAGTAGGTTTTCTTTTTAAACTAATACCACGTATCACATAAGAAGTGTTGAATGCCATAATTTCCATGCAAAAGCTTATATTACACTTATGTGCCATTAAAGATTCCCCTACAATGATCCAATTCAAAAGTAATCATACCCTAACCTAAAATATTCAGAAAGAAAAATTTCTCAATCTTATTCCATCATGTAAACCAGTTATTTTGAAAATGCAAAACAAAAGAATTAAAAATAACTATACCATTTAAAATCAATTTTAATACTTCAGGTTCTGTTAAGCCTAGTAGTTAAGGTCATACACAAAATTTACCTGGGAATGAAAACTCACTTACCAATGGAAAGAATCTGACTATTTTCAGAGAAACCTAGCAAATCCCTGGTTTTTTTAGGTCACAAGATACCTTCTCTCTGACCTGTTAAAGGCAGAGGCCTCAACCAATACAAACTGCAAAGCCATTAATGGTTAAACTTTCATAAGCCTTTTACAGGTCTGCTTCTGTCATGAAAAATATCTACTACTCAAATGCCGAGGTCTGCCACAAAAGAATAATTCAGCAAGTTGTACAACTTTAGGGTCTTCAGTTTGTCTTTGCTCTAATTGCAATATATTTTAAACATGCTCAGCTTCGTATTTTCTAAAATTAACTCCTTCAGTTGCTATGATACCAGCACCAAAATGAATGTTACACAATGCTCTTTACCAGATCAAGCAAAAGGATGACCAGCCATTCAAAAATAACCTTGTGTTCCTTGCTCAAATAATTTCAATGAAAAGGGAACATTAAATCCTAGCTGGTACCATAAACCACTGCTGCCTCCACAGTTTTTGTCTCCTTTCCCCATCCCCTCTTCTGCAGGGAGACAGGACACACATTCCACACTATCAAAACACTACGGTTCAACAACCACAACCCAAAATGGAAGGATGTAAAAGAATAAAAGGCACAACTAAGGGCAGAGTCATGGGGGGGCTGCAGTTGTGCAGTCACTGCCCTTGGTGGCAGTGCCAGCTCAAGCAGCCTCTCTCTTCTCAGCTCCATCACTTGTTTGCCACATGCCTGCACACACACACAAGCACACACCTCCCTGATGTGTGTTTGTACAAGTAATTAAGACCCACAGCAACCTGATTGGGGACTAGTCTAGCAGAAAAATAACTATTTAAACATTTGATTGTTGGAGTTATTTTCTACAGTTCCCAGTCTGCTTCACTGCACAGACACAGAAGCAGGCTGAGGGACACAGATGCCAACAGCGCTGGGGCAGGAATAACCAGCTCAGAACAACGTCACTTCTTCGACACTGAACACCACATCTACTTGAGATGAACGCAAATAAGTGTTTGCTGTCACTTGTTTGCTTCTGTATCGGGATAGAGACACTTAGAATTTGGGTTAGCTCTGTTTTGTGGATCAGGTTGGGAAGTGGCAATAGAGGGTTTTGCATCAGCGTGGTTGTTGCAAGTCCTTGGATAGAGGCAACAAAAAAAACCCCAAAACCCAAAAATAAAAAAATAATAGTGTTGTGTAAGTATTTCCAGGCCCATTCAACTTGCACTGAAAACAAGTCAAGACACTATGAGTCTTCTTCCTGCATCACAGATAGATCTTCAGTTGAATATTGTATGTTCCTAATCTATTTTGCGTGACCTTTTTCAATTTCTCTGGTGTGCAGTTGGCTGTGGTCCATCTACTGAAAACCCAGAAGTAGCAATCATGGGTTCTTAAACAACAAAACTGGGCAAGGAGTCATCAATTTATGAACTCAGTTTTGCAGAACTTGATAAAATCAGACTTCTGTTTTACGGTCTATGTTGCTAACATCAATTTTCTTTTTGGCACACTGCAAATTTACACAGTAAATAATGTATAAAAGTAGAAGGAAAAAACCTAATCTACTTTTTATTGTTAAATATATTTATAATGGGTCATACACAAAAACTTTTAAAACAAAATAATCCAGTACTCTGAATACCATGCAATACCTCAAATGACATTACAAGGCTAGGTTTAAGTATATAAAGCCCAAAGGTAGCAAAATTTTGGTAAATAGACAACTGTCAGTTTCTATTTTCATTCAAATCACAGTGTATTTCTGTGCTTTGCCTCTATCGCACTACAGTTCCCTTTTTGTTGAATAGATCTATGATGTACCTGATATGTAGGCATATATCGAGTTTGCATCCATCCCAGCATATATTACAAATTTTAAAGTAATTTGTTACCTGTGCACCAAGATCTTTCATGTAGGGCTCAAGTTCACTAAAAAGATCATAGCCTTGATGGAAAAAAGCCAGATGGGCATACATAAACGATAACATCTACAAGGAAAAAAAAGTATTTTTTTAAAAGGACAAATATTTATCAGATATCACATAAATATATCACTTAACTAATCCACATGAACAATTTTAAAATACAATTCCAGGGTTAATTTCTGCTCTCTTGTATCCTGGTAATTTTACATCAATATCTCATAGAGGTTTCTAACATTGTAAATAAACACACAAGGTAAAAGGCAGCAAAGAACCAAGCCCAAAATTTCAGAAATTAGTTAATAGGATTAAACCCATTTAAAAAAGGGCAGAAAATTACATCTAGTACTATTAAATCTGTTTAAAACTGGCAAGCCTTAAAAAAGAAAACAAGGTGGGAAGATGCAGAACGGAAAGGTGAGCATCTCTAAAGCTGTGATGGAATGAAAGGTTTTGCTATTTAAAGGAATTAGGGAAGTTATGGGAGTGCAACTTCAGACCTTTGAAAGAAAAGCATAATTTAATTTAACAGTCTCTACCTCAGTAAACTTTTTACAGAGATAATATGAAGCAGAAAAGGGAATACAATCAGAAGAAAACTAGCATGCAGATATAGCAGTAGATTAATTTAGCAGATCCCATACTAAAGCATGTGGTATATTTGCTATTACAATATACTATTTACATATTAAAAAAACATTTTTGTAGGAAGAGCTGAATCCATCTTAGAACGGATTTTAAGTTTATAAATTAATATAGCAGACCTAAACAGCAGAATTCTTGGCAGACAAAGTTAGATTTTAACTATGAAACACATATAAAAATCAACAGCAGCGAAAACCCTCAAGTGTTCAAATGTGAAACAAAAGAATTGCCAAACACAATTAAGCATCTATGCCCAATTACAGGGAAGGCCAAGCTGACTGTCAAAGCCCCAAATGCACTGCTAATGTTTTAATGGTTAAGAGGATGAAATTTTTAATATACAGCTTTGCAGTCACATTTTAAATTTCAGATGTATATAAATATCTTCTGTATAGAAAATAAAGTATATCTTACCGATTTTAAGATTTCTGCTCTCCTTTTAGACTGAAGAACATTGATCTAGAAAAAAACCAAACAATTTTTTATTGTACTTGCAAATTTTCGCCACAAAACTAAACTTGAAATTACTTTCATATAATCATATCGAAGCATAAAACACTGGAAGAAAATAACTCAACATCTGACTTCACAAAGCACTTTGGAAAGAAGACACATGCTAGCTCTGTCACGTTAATAAAATGACGCAATCAGAAAAAGCTTGTGAAACTAGAATTTCACAGTGATAATCACAACTTTCTTATATTAGAAGGGAAAGTATGAAGGTGTAGCTAAAAGTAATTATTATATTTCAGGCAAGGAAAATTGGTACCCATTTTCAAGAGAATGAACTCAACATGGCTTATATACCGTCTCCAACAGCATGAGCTAACCCAGCCCACCAACTTCCTCAGGCAGCTGCACTCAGCAGCGCTGCCGGCTCCCAACAGCCAAGAGGAAAGGACAGGACATGTTTATTTTTCCCCTCAGGCTGATGTTGTCCAAAGTGTCCCAAAACCACGATATAGCCCCAGCTAGATCCTAACAGCTTCAAAAAGTAACTTTGCATACATACTTGCATGTTTAAGCTAGCTGAAGACCAATGGTGTTGCCCTAGAACTTGAAGTTCAACTTATATAGAAAAATAACTGATTTTTCACGTTCACCTAGTTCCTCTAGCCTCTTTGTTCCCTAATCTCTAAGATTGTCATCCAGAACTACAGATTTTACTTTAAAAGCCCCATTTAGCAGAAACATGCATGATTTTGTAATTTAACACCTCCACGTCAGTTTAAAATTCCAGCAGAAGAAATAAACTTACTGAAGCTATAATCAAAACCAGATTGTACTTCTATACTTAAATAGTCAGTGTTTTGGAAAACCTTCTGCAGTAAAAATAATTAAGATTCATTGTACAGAACAAACCCTCAACTTGTGAGGATAAAAAAAATAAAAGGAAAAGAAAGGTTTTGAAATACAGTTGAAAGCCAATATAGCTACAAAGATACCATAGTTGTGAAGTCACTTTGCTAGAAGACTCACCCGAGTAGAAAGAATGTCAAAAGCTGAATTCATTTTTGCCCACATTAATTAAGAGATGCGGAAACTTTTCCCTGTTAGTTTAAAAGCATCTTTATCACAGGAACTGCTCATACTTTGAACATAGGAATTCCAGGAGGCAAATGAGCTGGAGTTCAACGCACACACAAGGAACTGGGCTATAGGAACGACTGCCAGCTCCCCTCCCTACCCCCGCTACTATTTGATGTTAGTACAAATAATCAAGTGGTACATAATTCACATGACTTTTTAAACATCTAAATTAACTTTGCCCTTACTGTTCAAAAGGCAGGAGTTCACTGTGGACCACTGACCACCGACCTCCCTATCTGTGCTCATGCCCAGGCTGATCAGATCAATCCCACTTCATGTTACAGGTAACACGTGCAATTAAAAGAACAGTTAACTAAGCTTTAAATAACTGACTGGACTGTCAACAAATCAAGATGACAATGTCTAATATTAAACATACAGTTTTAAAGGGTTGTTCTGTGTTTGATCATAGGAGAACCCCATACCCATTTAAGAGCTCCCACCACCTCATACTATCCGGCTTGCAATAATCCTGTTTTGCTGTAGCCATGGGTAACTATGAAACATGTGAATTGTAAGTATCAACAGAAAATTTATTATTATTTCACAGGATTCCAAATAGTAGGACAGAGAACACCTCTCAACATTCCGTAGATCTGCACTAAAAAGCAAATGAGTAGTTATGTTCTTGATTTTCCCCAAGGCACAAGGCCAAACTCCGAGGCTTCCGGACAAGTAGGATTTGTTAAATAAAACCCAAAGCAAACAGCTGAAATTGTAGCAGTAGCCAACATCCTACAGAATTATTCAGGTAATTTGTATTTCCTAGACTAGGTTAGAGATTTTACTTCAAATATATAAGGAACTACAGCATAGCCAACTCACAAAATACATTTAGGTAAGTATCAGGCAAATACTGTTTTTCCAAAATTAATGTTCAAATTGGAAATTCAACTGTGTCTTTACAGCAACTGCACTGAATACTGAAGCATTAAGCAATAAGAATGCATCAAGTAAATTAATTTTGCTCAGATTCCATTAAAAAAGAAATTACTTGTAGACCAAATTATTCTTTTTCCAATAAATCTCCACAGCTTCCGAGAAGCTTACAATAAAAACTTCAAAAGGACAGATCTCTAAGTGTATCTAACATATATTGTTTGGAAAAATAACTTTTATTGCTGCACTTACCTGAAGAACATAATCCAGAGCTATGTGTCGAAAACATTTCCGTGTTGCAGTCAAAATATTGGTTGCCTCCTCTACTTCGTGTTGCTTATTTCTTTGAACCTGGGCATTTTTTACTAGAGCATTCTCTTTTTCTTCACTAACTTTTTCAAACTGTTTCTTTGCATCTTTAAATTTCCTAATATCTCTAAAGAAAAAGGAAAGATGGATAACAAATAAATTCCAAAGCATGAAAAAAAGCATTTAAAGATACACTAGACAGACCACGCTCGTGACGGTTATAGTTTCTTTGGTTTTATGTTCTTTAATAAATGCTTGGATCCAAAGGAAATCATACAAAATATGATAGAAGGTTCTCTGTCTTTCTCTTCTGAGGAAAGGACAAAATTGAAAATTAAATCAATGTATCTCTTGCTCACCAGGGAAGAGCTTTGGTAAGCGCTTTTTTTCCCTAAGCTTAGACAAATGACAACATGTAATTAAGATCAGTAATTCATACCATCTCAACCTTTCCACAGTTGGATCTAAAGCCTCACTGATTTAGGATGGTTTTTTGAAAAGCTTTAATACGCAATTCTCAATTTATGACTGGTGATTTTCAGGAAAGATGTTTCACCAACCCATTCAAATCAGTTGTTTTTAAACTCTACTTTACCTATAATTTTCCCATTACAAGTGCAAATTAACTTACTCTTTAACAAAAGTCTGAAGCTGTGCTTTAATTGATCTTTGGGTTTGGTCAAACAGGATCTGAAAGAAAATCATTCTTATGTAGGTCAATAACTTCAGGGTATTCATAACTGTTCATTTTAGACATACACAATTATTATGCAGAATTAGATGAGAATTATTATTATTAAGCTGTGTCATATCAAAATAGAAACCCCTTCAAAGCAGTTTCGAAATAAATAAAAAATAAATAAGGAATAAAAAAAATTGTCGCAAAACCAACAGCTTTTGCTGGTCTTTTCTTCAAGATTGTGGTTATAAAGGAGGGACAAGCTCCTGACATCTTATTCTGTCATCCTGACAAGGTAAGACATACCCACTTTCATAGGACATGTTCATTGTGATTATTAAGCAGTTAAGAATACTACTGTACAAACAGCCTTGAAGAAACAACTTTAAGTAACACTTTTTTTGATTCTTCTAATAGACTTCCACAATTTAATCAGCAACTAAAAGACAAATGAAACCATAGAAAGAACATCTGGCCAAAAAAATCACTGACTGAAATGAATGTTGAAAACGTAACATACATGAGTAATTAGTACCCCGTCCTTGACATAACACATTTGTAAAAAAAACAACAAACCAAACCCCACTGTCGAACTGCTGAAAGAATGGCTGCTTCTTTTTCTAAAATGAAGTGTTCTAAGCCTCGCTTCTCAAATTGCTCACGATTTGGTGAGGCTGGAAGGAAGGGAGGCAGAATTATAATCTACTCATTCAGATTGTAAAGATTGAGAAATTTATTAAGTTTCCAAGGGCAAAGCACACCTGGATGTTAGACAACTTGTGTTTTCTTTTGTGAGACCAGAAACACTGACGAATGAAAATACACATTCCTTCAGCTTCACATCTGCCCTCTAAGTTTTAGGACAGAATGGAACAGGTCAATGGCAATGGGACAAATCCTTTTGCCACTTATCACTGTGTAGACCAAAACTGGTGCCTTAATTTCCAACTCCTCTACACCTCCCCTTCTGCATTATGACAATATACAAGGTATGATCACAAAAAATAAAGAGGTGAAAGAATACAAGGAAGTAGTTGGCCCAACTGAACAGAATCTCTTCCAAAAGGTAAAGATCTTTAAGTGTTAAATAATTTTATTGAAAGAGCATGTCCAGAACTCAAAGTTTCAGGTCAAGCAATGTTGTCTTTAAACGTTCTCAGTCTTAGTCTCCCCATTCACAAAATTTGGTAATGAAAAGGCATGAAATGCCAAGTACTGACAGCAAAACCCTTACCAGCTTGTTTCTCTTTTCTAGAAACACTGAAGGAACAAAAACATGACTAAGTCACCCATTAACAGTGGTACTATATCCTCCACACAGTCTCCATTTTTGGAGGTTTTCAAGACCCAATGGGATAAAACCCTAAGGAACCTGCTCCAATCTCAGAGCTGTCCCTGATTTAGGCAGGCAGTTGAACCAGACGTCTCCTGAGGCCCCTTCCAACCTGCATTGTCCTATATCTAACAGTAACACACAGAAGAACCTGTTTGTATTCCCTCTTTGGGAAACCAGAAAAACAGACAACTAGAATAGATAAAGAACTTCTTGACAAGCTGGAAATCATGCTGGGACTACTCCCACTGCTGACATTTAAGTTTGCCAGTGCCTAAGGAGTGCACCAATCAAGATCAATACAGAAAGAATATAACCAGATGGGAATTCAACTGATTAGTGGACTTCCAGAAATATGAACCTTGCAATTCTGCTTACAGTAACGAAGAGGGAAAAAGTGTTAGGCAGAAAAATACATACTTTTTTTCCCCCCCCAAAAGCACAGGAAAAAAGTGCCCAGACCATGATCTGACTAGATTTACAGCCTTTCATACACATTACCTTTCACATACTCCAAACCAAGTCTAAGAAAGCCGCTATTTGCCATAAGCTGTCAAAGCTACTTCCCCACTGCTGGATCAGTGAAGATGCTGCATTAGTCTGGTTTCTAGCCTGATCTGCAGCACAGCTTCATATGAGAAAACAGTCAGTCATCCAGATCTCAGTGGGACCACATCCTACCCCTTCCCTCTCCTCCTCTGCAGGATGCCCAACTCTCCTCTTTCATACTCTATCTGCTTCTCACTCCTGGTGGCTCTCCTGCCAACTTGGTCAACAACAGAGCTGACACTGAGCGAGTAAGTCCTGCTGAACTGAGCAAATTCACAAAAAGCAACGTAGGACCACATGTCTTGCAAAGCTCTACATCAGAGCCTCATAACATCAGAACCTTACAACATCAAAACCTTATTTCTCGTGTTTGTGCCTTTTACCAAAAGCCACTGTTCTACTCACTGTGCTCGAGCACAGCAAGGAAGCGAAGGGGAAAAAAGCAGGACCACTCAGAGTGGTCCTACTTAGATCTGCAAGGAAATCTTCTTTTAATATGGCTTGTTCTTCACTTGCTGCCCTAAAGGGAGAGCTATGCTGTGCCAAGTTCTACCAAAGCACTTCAAGCCATGATCACATAGAAAGATACCAGCAGCAAGAATATAGGACCTAGGTCAGATGTGTCAAAAAAGCCCCATACCATATAGCAAAGCCATGGTAAAGAGAGTGACCAGCAGCAAGAAGTGCGATGAAAAGTGTGAAATAGGGACAGCCAACTGGTTTCATCTGCTTTATCTAACCTGCAGATACCACTGACATGAAAGTAACACTTTCTCCCGCTGCTGCTTTGAACGTCCTGCACAGGCTTCTCTCTGCCATCAAAGTATCACTGTCCACTTACTCTCCTCTTTACAGTTTTCATTATATTAGGTGTAGATACGTACACCTCAGAATGGAAAAGAAATCCAACTCAAGAGTATTAACTTGTTTCCCTTTGTTTCCCTTCCCTTCTAAAAGCAGGCATTTTCAAAAAAACGCCTAAGACAACAGTTTTGGGAAGCTAAGTTAATGCTAACAAAATTAATTTCAGCTGAAGCTATTTGAACTGTATTCTCTGTAGCTCATTACATTTTGAGACTCCTAGAAATATTAAAAAAAAATAATAATTTTAAGTGCCCTGTATATTTTCAGGACTTTGAAGACACTTCAGTTGCTTTCCAGCAATTCACTGGAAAGTGAAAGAAAAGAAGTAGGAGCCAAAGGAAGAGGGAAAAAAAAATAGAACCACTACTAACACATCCCTTTGACTTTCAGGACACAAGGTTAAATTCTTTAGAGGAGAAAAAATCCCAAAAGTAACCAGTTTTCAATCCAGGCAAAACTGAGCTTTCTGATGAAGTCTCACATGCTAAAAATCACTATTCATCTCAAATCCTAGCATTTTCCCCTTTCTCTATGCTTGTCTAAGTCTGTCATACTTTTAAACAGACAACTACACACAAATCACAGGTGCTTCATTTTGTTCATTATAAAGGATGGGAGCGAAAAAAAAAGTAGAAATTTTGGAAAAGGTAATCATTATCTCAGTCCAGCAAAGAAATACACTCTTAGTTTGCCACTGCTGCCTCTCAGTTTGATTAAAAAAGATGAAATAATCCAATATTTACTCTTACAGCACTGGGGTTTTGCAAACTTTCAATTTCCAAACAAAATTCCAAACAAAAAATAAAGCAAGAGAAAAATCCACAGAAAAGGGGATCTTTAGAAATACTTCATAAATAAAAATGTTTAAAAGTATAAAATGAGAGGTATTTAGTACCACTTAAACCATGACTTTGCAAATACTATCAACAAGAAAAGCTTTAGCATTCTTCTGTTATCAAATATAATGGCAGGAAAGCTATCCGTATCATGTTTCAGCTTGAAACACTTACATTGTGATAATTGATCATTTCCTGTAAGGTGTCAGAGAACTTTGTCAAGCTGGTCTGCAAAGAGAAAAACAAAGTGGTTTAAGTTAAGCTTTACCAAATACACAGCACAAAAGTAAGCTTTCAATACTTTACAGCTTTTCAATAAAACTTGAGAACTGATTTTCTTTGGCATGGTTATTAACTAAAACTATTACGCTAGAAAGAGAACTGGGGATAATATCAAGAAAATCTAGTAAAGCTATAAGCAACAAAAACGTTACTGCTACCTATCTATATATAAATAAATTGACAGAACGAGAGGGAATGGCTTCAAGCTCCAACAGGGTAGGTTTAGACTGAACATTAGGAAAGAATTCTTCACGGAAAGGGTGGTCGGGCATTGGAATAGGCTGCCCAGGGAGGTGGTTGAGTCACCATCCCTGGATGCATTTAAGAGACGATTAGATGTGGTGCTGAGGGATATGGTGTAGGTGAGGACTTTGTACAGTAGGGTAGATGGTTGGACTCTATGATCCCAAGGGTCTCTTCCAACCTAGATGATTCTATGATTCTATAAAGGACCAAACTGAAGCAACACAGAAAAAATTCAAATTAAGTTGACTAAACTATGGGAAGTTCACATAATTTAACAAACTAACTTAAAATACTTACTATTACACTACTTAATATTTATTAAAGTTTAATGCTTTAACTCCAAAAACCTGGTTAAGATGTTGTAATAGTCATAGACACACATTTACTGTAGGAACTTCTGCCTCAGTAGCAACACTGAAATCAATCTGTACAATCAATGTCTCAAGGACAGTTAGAAAACAATGATCCCTAATACATTCTGACAATTGCTTATTGCTTACACAACAAACGTAACAAAAACCTACTTGAAATCAATTGACATAAGTTTTACTAGTTTGCCATCACACTGCATGTCAAGAAAGCACATTTCTAGACAACACCAGTTTCAGTTGCACACAGACTACACTGAAATTCACAGCCATTATCTATTTCAACCAGCCTGTGAATATGCACATGTGCAATCGATGTTCTATTACATAATGCGCGTTAAATAGAGATGATATACACAGAGATGGGCACATAATTATACCTGCGTATTACACAATTTCACATCTCATTTCAAAGCAACACAGAAAGGAAATATTAGGTGTTCCAAATTAGCCTAGCAAGGCATTAGTCTGTGGTAACAACAAAGCAGGCTCTGTACATTTAAAAATTTAAATTTTTGTGTATTAGAAAGTGCCAATTCCAAGACCCAAGAGATAACTCAGGGAATTTAGTGGCACAGAACTGGCTCCAGGGAATCTCATGTCTAGAACCCCTTCATTTAGTCAAGTAAACAGGGCAGCTGTTCACAGCTTCCACCTGTCTTTCTCCACTCCTCTCAAGATGACTAGTCCTAACCTAAAACCTATTTTCTGGACTTTGGAAAACCCTGCCACTGCAGGCTAAAGCTGAAACTAAACAGCACAGACAGCTGCAGTGTACCACAGTCAAGAAAAGTTCAGTCCTAAGACACTTCAAAGAAAAACGGCGCAGGAAGGCAATAGTATAAAATATATATAAATAGTATATAAACTTCAACTACTTCTCTTGCCAACTGTTACATTTTACCCCTTTTTAAGTTACAACTTCTCTCCTATTTTCACCTCTTAGAGAACTTACCTCAACCAACGCATCTTTGCAAGAATATTGTGCAAGGTCTCGAATTCCATTCATGAACTGCTTGTTGGCTGTACAGAATGCTTTCCCAGTATCAATCATTGCAATACAAAGCTTCACCAGCTAAAAAGACAAAATGAAAGTTTCTGCATTTGTTTTGGTGCTTTGGTTTTTTTATGACATCATATAAACAAGAAACACACTGAGATTCAATTAAGCCTAAGAAACAAAGATTTCAAAAGTTAAATTCTAGATTTACAGAGCCCCCGTTCTATGAATAGCTATCTATTCTATAGTGATAGTTATAAAAATACTAATATAGGTCAATTGAAACGTCACAGAGAAGGTTCCTACTCTTTAAAAGTTTCTTTTATTATTTTTTGTTTTATTGTTAACTGTGATTTTGCACATATTTCAAGAGACAGCATTGTTTGAGGGCAAAAAGTGCAGCAACTAAAACATAACTGGTCAGAGCCCAAGTAAAATTATAAATGTTTTGTGGTTTCCAAGCCAAAAAACCTCAAAAGAAACCCACACCAGTTGTTTCATCTTGAGACACTCAGAACACAGGCACAGGAATGCAAAAGGCTCTCTGCACAAAGCACAACTGAAAAGAGATGGTTACACCTCAGAAGGCAATATCAATTGTGTTCTCACTAATACAGTAGACTAGTCTTTCTCTGGTGGGTTTCCATCCCTACCTCTCACTGCTTAGGTCAGCACCTTAGCTAGGATGGTACTGCAGAGTCTGATACAAAAGCCATCAGGATCTTGAAATGGATATTTTCCCACTTTTTGAATGATTTATGCACTGAGCCATTAATGAAATAAGGAATGATTAGTGTAATCACTAAGACGCTCTCTTGAGTGAAGGTATATTTTAATTGAGTTCTCTTCACTCTAAACCAAACAGAATAAAATCAGAAGATTGAACTTTCATCTCTGAAGCACTTTCAAGGCTGTTAGACATGGTTTCATGAAGAACAACATAGAGTAACTGAGCCTATGCTGGAGTAAGGAAACGACCCAATTGACCTTCCTGCCTTTTTTCCCCAGTAATTTTTATGCTGACTCAGATCCTTTTAGGAAAAGAAGAAATCTGAGCATCATCTCCCACATTCTGATGAATGGCCAAGTTGCTTTAGCATTGGACATTAAAAAAAAAAAAAACACCCTACCAACATGATCCTTTTTTTCTCCCCTTCACTTTTTGCTTGCGGTTCACAATCCTGAACCCAGCATCCTTTCTTCCAGAGAGGAAAATAAATGCAGATAACGTAGCCCAAAGTCACAATTGTGAGACAATAAAGATAAGTTTAGCATAAATAATTGAGCAGAAAAAGTTACCAAGTCTAGACAAATCATCACCCCCAGGCCATAGTTACTTCAGCTCACACAAGAAACTTGGCTCTCAACTTAATTGTTACACTAGGTCACTTATATTTCACATTACAAATAAACTACTTAAATACTTACCCTGTGCACTTGCTTCCTTGTCAGGGAAGCAAATGGATTTGGGTGTTTTTGTTTTAACGAGAACTAGGATACTGTCTTAGGGCAAAGAGCAATATACAATCATAGCTTTTACGTGATAAAATGGTAAAATTTGCACTAGCCTCCTGCAAGAGGCTGGGTGTAAGGCACTGAATAACGTCCCTTAAGGTATTTAAGAATTATTTTCCCCAAAAATACAAACTTCCAAGAGAGATTTTTTCAGATCCTTTAAATACTTACATGGTTTAATCCACCAAGAGAGATTCATCACTGCTACAGTAAATATGTGCCTTATACACATCAGTTTCACCAAAATTCACACCAAATCAAACTATCTTGTTTATTTTAAATGACCAAATGGTTACATTAGTTACTACTAAAGCTACAAATATTATTACAAAAAGTAACAAAAAGTCTTCAGACTTAACACTACACTTGAAACTGACTTTGTCTCTATCTTTCTGCTGCCAACTCACAGCTGCAGGGACAAAAGTTCGTACTCAAAAAGTAGCTAAAGAAGATGAACAAATGGCATCCACCTACCACATTAAAACACAGGCAAAAATTAATTTTAAACATTTAGCATAAAATGCTAAGGGAAGGAGATTTTGTACAGATATAAAAAAAAAGGCCATCTTCCAAATACTAGCAAAGAAAGAACGAAAGCCTCCAATGCTACTGGTTTGGACACCAATAAATGGATTGCAAGGCACCAGTAAGATGGTACATACAACCTTTCATACACCTGCATAAAGCATGACAAAAAGCAGGGTGAATTTTATGGTAGTTAAGTCCTCCAGACAAAAAGCGAAGGATAAACATACACACACACACACCCCTGTCCCACTATGAGCATACTGCAGACTACCAAAGACAGACAGCACAGACTTTAAATCTCTAAAACAAAGAGTATCCAGGTGTCCTCACAGAATGGAGTCGTCGTAAACCCCAAGCTCCCAGTCCAGGGATGGCCAACCCCCGGCTTTAACTCCCAGGAAAGCTGAATTAGCTTCCACATGGCTCCCACCGTGGGGTCGAGTCACTGAGTTGGAGGGGGCCGTAGGGGCAGGAGGGTATTGCACAACCCAGACCCTGCGCTGGGAGAGAAGCCCAGCTCATCCTGGCTGGTCCTGGGGTTCCTCAAGCCTGGGTCTCTGGGGCCCAGCTGTGCACTCGACCCAGATCCCTTCCTGTTTGCTTGGCAGCCACGGCCGCTTCCCAACTATGAACTTTAAAACAAAACCTAAACACATCTTTATATATTTGTCAGAACGGACATTGTTGAATTAAAAAGCTTACCTTGTCAAGTTTCAGTTCCAGTTCTGTCACATCTCCTTCTACTTCTTCTAAAGCTGCCCTGCATAGTTAAAAATGTTTTTCTGTAAAACTTTACAAAAAAATACACTGTAACTAGGGAGAAGGGGTAGGGACACATTAATTTAACCCATTATTGCCCTCAGTTTCACTTAAATTTCAACTATAAAACAGCATAGATTTTAGAGAACCACAAGAATTGCAGAAATTTCGACAGTAAAAAGAAGAAAAACTACATCACCGATAAAACATATAGCTTTGCAATAAAGATTCAAGATGAAATTTTATTAATCCTAATGTTTGTCACACTGAGATAGGTTTCCTCTATTCTTCCACAGTCAATAGTCTTTACGGTTGAAGGTAATAACAAAGGAAAGAAAGTCTGAGTGAAATTTCTTAAGTAATTCTTTCAGCGAATTTTTGGCTCAAGATTTGGCTCAAGATTTGGCGAAATCTTGGCTCAAACCTACAAAATGACTTTGCAAGGAGATTGTGAAAAAATACAGCATTTGCCATGAGTCAGTTGACTCAGCAGTAAGTTCCAATGGCACACTTCTTTTATATCACTTGCCTCTAGTCTAGACCGGTTGCAACTTTCAGGCCAGTCAATTTTCACTTGCCAGTAAAAGTTGCTTTCATGAAGCATTTTGAAAGCTTTTTTTTAAAAAAAAAACACAACACCTTTTTCATTTGAGAGTTTGTTTCTTATGACACCTCCTTCCTTGCTTGTTGCTACCTGAAAAAACAGAAGACTGGGAAAGGCTGACGCTGTTCAGAAAGTTCATGAACACTGTGGTTTCATCAGGCTATTGCCTTGAGAGCTTGAATATACTAATTTCTGGCAAGGAATACCACACTACAAGAATCTACTCCGGGAGGCTGGGATTTCACATTACAGAGGGTTTTGTAGGAACAGCTGTATTCCCATCCCTTGCTCCCATCCCAGGCGCCTCACTCTTTCAGCCGTTCCAGCATAATCATTCACAGAGCCACACTGTTCACCAGCAGTAGTCTGCCTTGGCAGGGGGGAAGTAGTAGGAAGTTTTTTGTAATGCTTTCTGGAAAAATGCATCAGATACATTTCGCTCCTACAAAAAACTCTTCCAGGAAAAAGTGAGACAGTCAGGGAAGCACGATTTGGAGCAGGAATTTCTTGAGCCAGCTTTACCACTGAGGAGAGAGTACACAGAACCACAGCTTTACTGTCTCTTGCTAATCACGTTCTAGTTCACATGAGTTCAAGCCAAGAACAAAAAATAAAAAAAAAAACCTGGATCAGGCCCCAAATGCAGGAAAAGCAATTTTTACAAGAACAGCTCTGAAAAAGACTGCCAATTGCCTGCAGTTCTCAAACACTGAGCATGACATTCCCAGCTTTTTGCAGATTTTACTAACACATAGTTGCATTCCAGTTTTTGTATCTAAAGGCATTCCCACAGTTACAGCCTAGGTTTTATATCTAAGCACATTCCTGCACAGTTACATTTTGGCTTCTGCCTCTCTTCTAGCTTCAGAGCATGAAAGATTTCAGGCAACATCAATTTCTCTTTTACTTTCTTTATTTTCTTCCATAAATGATTAATTTTCATTTCAGTCTCTAGAGCTAAATCTTGTTTCAGATAGCATTACAAAGAAAAAAAAGCCAAAAAACACCAAACAAAAAACAAAGGAAGGAAAAGTATCTCAATATTTAGACTACAATTTTGTATTCATTTGTTTATAATTACAGTGCAACCAATTTCTATTTGTTTCTTTGGCATTAACATAAAAGCATGATTAAGTAGCTTGTTTACAGAACTGCAGCAAGATCTGATAAGATTTTTTTTCTTAGTGCCTTTAACTAGCAGAATTCTAGCTCCACAGGACTTAATGAGCTAAAAAGTCTAAGATCCAAGATGAAGAGGAGAGATAAAGGCAGTTAGAGCAGGCAGAACAAATACAACACATCTGCTCAGTAATTAAAGGGAAAATTTTAAGACAGAATAAGCCCAACTGAAAAAGAAGTAACAACAGAGCAGCAAAAGACTGAAAAGATGAGGGCCAGGTCAAGAAAAGTGTAAAGCAAAGCAGAAAGACACCACAGCAGAAGGGAGACCTACAGCTCCTCCACCACCTGATTCATTTCAGATCAGCTTTGAAGGGCCACAGGCCCCCGAAGCCTCCAGGGTATTTCCCACCACGACCTGATGAAGGGCAGGCACATCTGGGCCCTACAGCTGGATATGGATCAAACAGCTGTTAGGTTCCAGCCAAACCCCATTTCAACTCCTTGTTTCTTTGTATAGAACTGGCTACTTTCACTGTTTCCATCATATAAAAACTAGTAGAAAAGTTATTCTCATGCAAACATACTCACAGCACTAGACCAACACTGGATGACAAGCATAAGAACAGAGGTGATGCCCTCAAACTATCAGAACAGAGATAACTAATATCTAATAATATCAGATATCCAATAATATATTGACACCATTTCATCACAAAAATTGTTTTCATATTGGGTTAGGGAACACAGTAAGACCAGCTGATCTGAGCCGTGCTGTTAATGCAAGCCTTGTTTTTCTTAATTTAATACTTTTTGAAGCCACAGAATACAAAGGTGCATTTCTCTCTCTAAAACATCTGTGTCAGGCATCACTGGAAAGTTCACAGAAAGTTGTCATAATTCCAAGTAAATCTTGTGTGCACAGCCAAGACCCAATCTCCAGCGATAAACAAAGGAAGTGGTCATAAAACAGCTGAGGACCCAGTGCCAGACCTGACATGCACCAAAAATGTTGCTCCTTAGCAAAGTGGGAACTGGGAGCAGGGCTTGCGTCAGGGTAATCTTAGCCAGAAGGCTCTGGCACTAAGAATAAGGATCAAATCTGCCTCAGCATATGAATCAAAGGCAAACATCTGTGGCTCGCCGAGATGTTCAAACACTGCATGGCAAGACACAAACCCAGAACAGCTGCTTAAGGGTGGGGGACAACTTTCATAAATGAGCAGTCTCCCGTACCCTTCATGCTCCCTAACGAGGACTCTCAGGAATGTGTTTCTCTCCTCTGCTGTTCCTCCTCTCCTTCACCCCCCCTCTCCAAAGGCCAGCTCAGTTTGCTAGATACAGCTTCCTGCACAGCTGCAACGCAGGAGGAATACGGGAGATGATGGAAGAGAACTCAAGACATGACTTAGCAGCCTTTTTAAATTAGGATAATGCCACCGGTCGCCTATCCCAGCATACAACAAAAGAAAGCTGAACTCCCTGGTGCCCATCACAGCATTCCCCTTGAATTGACCAGTGAAAGACACCAAGAATCCCAGGAACCACACAGAAAGCTGACAGCTGAACTCTCCTCTACAAAGAGAATTGGTCACTCTTGGGCCATGAGCTGCAGACACGTGCCAAGGAAATACCTTAGTCCCGACTAAACCACTCCACGCCGCTGACCGAAATGCCAAGCACACAGTGGCCACAGGAGAGTGTCTGCTCAGCCTGTTTACTCTCACAGTGTAAGAGGTGGCAATGGTCAGTGCTTTTAATGTCAGCTGTTTTTCAAATGATATCTAACTGCCATTGAGGCCACATCCTGCCTTCCGTCTTTCACTCGCTCACTGTGTTCTAGCTTGTGTTTTTAGACTGCCTCCCTGAAAGTGAGGAGGCTGGAAACAGTACTCCTTATAAATTAGATGCTGACAAACAACAAATTGGAGAACTCAAAGGTGCTATGGGCAATTAACAATTAATTATTCTTAATTCTAGAATTAACACATCCCACTATAAAAAAAAAACCAAACATTCAAAAGACTAAAAGACCACCAAAAGTATTTTCCCATAGTTTGGGGTTTATTTTAATTGAAGAAAGTTTAAAGCTTAAATCTTAGATTCACCTCTTGAATATACCTTCAGAAGAAGAGAAACAAGTACACAATCAACTGCTATTCAGATTGGGACTTCTGAATACATTCACGTATTTGGACTCATAAAACGGGAATAATGGATTCTCACCACCACAATTTCAATAACGTTAATACTAAAGTCTTCAAATCTTGGAAAGACACAGCTATCCTACCTGCACATATTCTATGCAGAATATCCCCTTCATCACAACTTTGACTTCACTGCAGATGACATGTCCTTTCAACTAATGCCCATTACAGCTCAACAGCATAAAGCTGATGTGCAAGACTAGCCACTAATTATCAATAGCTAAACCAAAGTATTTGAGTACACATACTCAAATCTAACTACATTTCCATCTTCTTCCATTTGCTGCAGTATAACTTCATGAGACCAGATGTGTATCACAGGAGTAAATAAAGAAGCATTCCCATGCTCCACTGCCAGTGGAGAACAATTCAGCCTCGGAGGAACAGAGAACATTGAACATGAACCAACAAGCAAATAGTACTGTGATTAACTCCCCTTTGTCCTCTTCAATTGCATTTCATTTTAAACTTTAAGAACATTAGGAAAATTGAAAAGCAGTTACAAAGATACGCACAGCTCACTAATTGCAAGGGCCAAAGCTGAATAAAGCTGGTTCACAACTGGCTAAAGTAAAAGCAATTGATCATTCTCTCATGTTACATACAAACCCAATACAGACACCAGTAGAGATTAGCTGCAAGCATCTGTGCATTCCACAGTGATATCACAGCTCTAGATGTGCATAAAAATCAAACTATATTAAAATTATCAAGCACTCATGCTATAGCTTTATGTGATACTTCATGTATTCAGCTTTATGTCTTGGTTAGACTTCAGGAGCTTTCTATCAGCACTTTCGTCTACCTTGCTGAGGTCCTTCTGAATGAAAGACCTACCCTCCTGCATATCAACTGCTTCCTCCAGTCACTGTGTACTTCATTTCACCTCCTTCATCTATAGTGAGATACGAGAAATTATCTAGAGGCATTTTAACCAACGTGCTAACAAGGAATACATTTGATACATGTATAATGGCACCAGACAACCCAGATTAAAAAAGAAACATGATATATTGAGGGACAAAGAAGTCATACACCGAACAATAAGGCCTAATAACCTTGGCTACATACAAGAAGAGTTTTATAGCTTATTAGATGTGTCAGAGCCATTTATACAGTCTGAAGAAAGAACACTGTTGCAGCCTGTCACAGAGCCTATTGAAGTTCTGGTTTGGCACCACAGAGATTTTTCCCTGCTGGCACAGAGCCCTTCCATGCTGAGGAACAGATGATGAACGCTCCCTGACATGCTGAAATAAACTTCCTCAGTCATGATAGTACTCCTTATATTATTAATTCTTCAGTCATTGCCACAAAACATTCTATCAATAGCTTGGAAGAGCTTCACAATGTGAACAGTAAGACTTTGAATCAGAAATGTGACATTTTCTTCACCCCCCACCCTGAAATCCTAGAAATTTTCGATGAGCCTGGTGGATTAAAATATGGAAATGCATTTCCTGAACTGGAGATTAATCAGGCTGGTGATTAAACCAAGTTTTCTCAGGTCCATAGCAAGCACTGTTTGCACTTCAAAATTCCCCAGAGAAAAGAAACAAGAATCAAGTCCTCAGTATTAGAAGAGTCATTCTTCTACTCCTCCCAAGTCAGAGCTCTCCTCTTAAAAAAATAATAAGATGAAATAAGACAAGGGTACTTACTGAATTCACTTAATCATTAAAGCAAAAGTCTGCCTGTAGGTACCAGTTTTTAAGATCTTCTTAACCTAAAAAGTTTAGCTCATCCTCAGTAATTCATATGGTCTTTGATATAACAAAGAAAGAAACAGGGCAAATCCCTTTAAGGCACACACTTCATTTGTTCTTTACTGCAAGACCTCACATGACACATTATCTCATAAGATAATTAACATTATAAACATATAAATCTTCAAGAAAGGAAGAAGTTCTATTGCACTTAATATACATGGCTGAAAGTCAAACTGATTACCACTAAACTTGCAGCAGCATTTAGTGTATCATACACAGTCTGTAAGGACATCTGTGCTACCTGCTGGCCCAAAAATCTCAGGCTTTTTCTCTCATTATTCTGTTGCAGTAAATTGCCAGAAATGCCCAACAGCATTCTTTTCCAATAGTTTTTCCTAATATTTTTCCCCTAACCTGACAGTTAGGTATGCCTAGAGTAGAAAATTAGCAACACTGTTCTTCCACAAAGATTCTGATAAGCACAATTTTCTTCACCTTTCAACTTAAATGTCTTGTTCCTTGTGGGACAGCTGTTAACAGACGGGGATACAATGGTGACCACGAAAGCTCCTCTGTAAAGAAGTTGATTACATTGTGAAACAAACTCAGATAAGAACGCAACACATCACGATACCTGTCCTGCACAACTTTGACTAGTAATTCCAACATCTCAAGAATAAGTCAAAAGCTTTTTAGGAGGTCTTATTATCAGATAAGGAAGTAGGACTATAGTATCAAGATGTTGCAACAAAAAAAAAAAAAAGGGCAGAAGAAACAAGCTCAAGAAACTGATGGTGCTGTGCAGAAACTTCTTGTGGCTGAAAACTTGAAAACATCACAGGGCTGTTTAATCTTTTAAATCTCAGCAACTACCCCAGGAGCTTGAACACAGAAGCAGCAGAAGGAATGAAGGATTTCAACATTTGAAAACTCAAATATGTAGTAAGGTCAGGAAGTGGAACCATAAATATAACCATCAAGCAACCAACTGCAAAGGATACAAGATAGGACATCCCTCCATCTAAACACTACGCCCTATCTATTAGCCTGAGTTCCTAGTCAGATGCTAATGGGTCACGTCAACCTTTCTTTTAAAAGCTGTAATAACAATCTGAAGAGAAATGAAGACATAAATCCCCTATTTGGAAAGATACCCCTTAGGTACCTCAAATGCAGTCAATATAAAAGACAGGCAAGCAGTACCTGAAAAACAGGAAGAGTAAATATCACTAGATTCCCCCAGTACAGGATTTTCGGTATCAATATGTTCAGAACTGATACAGCAAGACTGAACCACTCGTACAGAAAACTTCCTATGAAGCAGAGGCAACCGGAGATCAGAGTACTCTGTAATTAGTCAAAGAGTATTCTTTACAGATCTCATATAATATTAATAAGTCCTGTGTTTGCTTTGATTTAAAAAAAATAAAGCAATATCTGTCCCTTTCTTTCCTTTTGTAATTTCCTTAGTTGCTAAAATATACCTACTACAGTTAGGAAAGTACAGTCGTGTCCAAACAACCATAAGATGGCAAAGCTTTTATAACAAGAGCTCACCACATTTCAGAAGAGCTAAAGACCATTAGCTCTCTACAATTCCAGTCACATCAGACAGATCTTCTTTACCGAAGCCAAAGGAAAATTCCAGATTTGCTATGAAGACCAAGTCTTCAGCCAGTATTTACCCTTTTTGTCCGTTCCAGAAGCTGAATATTTTGGTAATACACTTCCACAAAATCAGAATGCTGTATTTGACAGTCAGAGGGGAGGTTGCAGCTTTGTTGCAACAGACAAATTTCAAACTTGATACATACATATATCTCACGCTCAGTTACCATAATGTTTTTTACATTTAAGTTAATAGCTCTAGTTGTTCCCTCATACTGCAAAGAAACAGTCTTTGTTTGCCCTTTATGCCTTTGCACTGAAGCAGCCAGTCAAATGAATCCAATCTCAAGATAACAGAGTACATAAGCATTAGCGATAAGAGAATATAGAAATACAGCGTACTGGTATTTTCCTCAAATTTACAGTTTTCTCATTTGGAAAAGCCACTCTCCTCTTCACCATTCTCAAATGATAATGGATGACCTATTAAAAAAATAAGCATTTGGAATGTTTCAACAGAAAAACTACAAAATGCATATGGTACACCCACAGCCCTGGAAAAGGTTTGAATGTTCTTTGGGTACATTTAGTATCTTATCTCCCACTACTTTTAGTCATCAGGAGATTTTAAAGACTCTGGGCTTTCATTCGTCCATCAATGCTAATTGCAGGTAAACTATTTCTTAACCAAAAAGAAGTTTACATGTCCTTTATTAATTACATACAAAAGGTTTTTCATCTCTAATGAAGTATTTTTTTAAAAATCTTGCAAGATCAATACTTAGAATATAGTGGATATTTTGTGACAGCATGCACACTTAACACTTCATCTTCTCATTTTCCATCATTCATTTGGGGATAAATAAAGTAGGATAGCATAAACAGGCAAATATTTTCTTCAAAATCAGACACTTTACAAAAGAAAGCACTCCAGGAAGTTAAATAAGTACTTTTAAAAATCATCCTTCACAAACTGGAGATTCTTCTGAAGAATAATCCTGTAGAGGGGCTGTGCACACGTATGTACACTTTTTAAACAGACTTCCATTTAGCAACACACAAATTCAGCCAGAAGTTGCATCCTCAATGAAACATCAGAGATTCCTCAGTCATCTTAAAGCAGTTTTTATCCCCAATAACAACCCCGACTGGCAAAGCCAACACATTTGTTCTATTCTTGTAGCATGCCTTATCTGATCAAATTCTGGTATCTACTCATAGATACCAGAGTTAGTCATCTAAATTACCTTTGGAAATGACAGAGTGGAAACATGCTATTTCCAGGGTACAGTTCACCTTATCCCGACACACGTGGCTAAAACAAAACAAGATGCACTTGGGATACAACTAATAATCTTCGTTACAATTTGAAGGAGCCCAAGCCTAATATCTGCCTTAAGAAGAGAGGTAGCTACACAGTAGATGAGATGATGAACTCTACTTTACACATTTACAGAAGTTAAGAAAAAAGAGGCCAATTGCATTAATTATTGAACTCTTTAAACAGACAGGAACTCCAACCAGCTTACATGAATGCTACAAGTGAGGGAAAGGCAAGAGATAACCTATACTTCCAGCTGAGCAGCGAGTCTTTTTAACGCCTTTTAACAAGGCCCAACACCTCTCTTTTCTTCTTCACCCACTCAGCTCTTACTTAATTCATCTTAAACCTAGAATATATTAGCAGCAGCACGTTACATAGAACCAATGATACTGCCCGCTGGCGAGCAGCCACATCAGCAAGGGGACCACTAGAGAGCTGGAGCCTAGGACAGCACTGGAGAGCAGGCTGGGTCCCCTGGCACTGACTCACACCAGCCAAAGCAGCCAAGGGAGCCCCAGGCACCGGCTCGGAGAGGGATAGAAGGGGCTCGGTGCCTCCCTGGGGAGAGACCACAGAGCAGAAAACTAATCCTCATCTCCCAGCCCAAACTCCCCACCTCTGTTTTGCCAGGAAAAAGGAATAAAGCATTTGCGGCCAGAAGTTGGACTCTGAATAAAACACGCCTTTCCTTTGTACCAAAAGACTGAATCAAATTCAAATTTCAATCCACAGCATCATTCTAAACATCAATACACAAAAATCTGTTACACGATTACGTAAGTTACACATCTCTTTAAAAAAGAATTAAAAGATCACTAATAATTGAAGACTAGGATATTTAAAATAGAGAGAAGAGTTAAGCGTCTTTGATATCCATGTGTTCCTACTTAAATTAACATCTGGCACCCAGAAAGATGGATATCTGGAATTCTCTTGCACAGAACTTGCTTTTTAAAATTTTGTCAGGCAGAATACATTTCACTACATATGGCTTCTCCAGTTTCTCTTTGTATTACATCCAGCTTAAAATACAAAAATACATTTTGGAAGCTTGGAAACCTCAAAATCACATCATGCAAACTGATCACTAGCTCTGCTTTAAGTTTATTCATACAAAATTGGCAACAGAGGTCTTCCTTTAATGACCATTACTGACAGCATATCATCAAATCATGAAAAGAAAAAAGGTAGTTTGTGTATGTGCACTGACTACTGCTACACTATCTCTCATGCAAAGCCACAAAACAGCTATTTAAATCACCGTTACTACTGACATATGAACTCCAGAAATTATTCAAGAGCACCATGCCCGCATATCGTACAGTCTTAAAATTTCAAACAGAAAACTTAAAATATCAAACAGAAAGATTTGTGCCACACGAGCAGGTCTGCAAATATCTGACCGGCGTTTACTCTGTTCAAAACCTCCCCTCATTCATAAAACACTTGAAGGGACTATTTTGCAGCAAATTATTTTCTTAGGGTATCCTTGTGTATACAGGACATCATGTATACAGGAAAATGTATACAGGAATGTATACAGGACATCATCTCATAAATTAGATTCTCTTCTACACAGGCATAAGTCATGTACAGTGGATAAAAACAACTGATTTACTTGAGGTCTGGTTTACTTTTAATATTCACAGAGTAAATGTTAATTGTAAAGTAATTATTTTGCCACATATGCAAGGACTCCTCTTGAAGTGATCATCAGGAAGGTAAAACAATGTTTTAGTCTACTGGACTGCTTAAAATTTAGTTTATTATCATAATGATAATATCTACTATTTTTTATATTCTTGATCTAATCTTTTAGTAATATTAAAGTGGCAACAAAGCCAGGACTTACATTGTCACACAGAGAAATATGGAAAACTCCTGCATATATTAAAATAATGTTACAGTCCACATACTAATCTGCATTTCCTCCGAATGGTCTTCCACTGCAGACAGCTACTTTAGCTGTCACTTCTGTTATAAATCTGCCACTATCAAAAAGCAAACAACCCAAATTATTAACTAAACTCACAGCAATATCTAAATCTCAAACAGCACAGTATCTGCTCAAAAAGATCACAAATGCATTTGCAGAGTTTAAATTTCTATACATGTTTTTAAACTGAACTTTGCATGTACCAGGCAAAAAAGAAAAGTAACTAAATTAGTCACAATTCATTCTTCTATTTCCTACCCATGTAAACATAAGGCGCTATCAGATGTAGCACTAAGTAACCGCATGGGGTTTTTTGGTCGGTTTTTTTTTTGCACTCACTCATGACACTTGTGCATTTGCATCTCCTTGAGGCACTAAACTAATCGATTTAGCCAGAAAGGCCTGCATCAAGACCCAGGCAAAGGGTTCTTGGCTTTATAAACCATAATTTCAGTAGGAATGTTTCTGTTGTCACTGAAAATTTAGTATTTTCCTTTTCCTCTCAAAGCAGGTTATTAGGATGGAGTTTGCTTTGGGGGCTTTTTAGAATGATTTACTATAGTAAAAATTCACCAACAACTTAAGTCACATTGTTTACTGCACGAAGTAAGAACAGGAAAAATGCTGACTTTAAGTAACCCAGTTGTGAGTACAAGGTTGTCAAGATGCTAAGCCTGAAAAAAAGATCACAGGACACTGCTAACTGAGCTGATTCAGCACCTTTGCTATTCAGTGTGCAATGACTTCACAGATATGAGCAGGAAAAAAACAAAGCTACCCAAGTCCACCTAGCCCAAGATAGACAGATTTCTATTTATAGCTGCCCTCTTCCAAATGAATATTCTATTTACTAACCCTGCTTTCCAGAGATTTACACTGACATTCCTCCCCTTCCAAAATATAAAACTACCATCTCCATAACTTCAGTTCTTAATGTAATTACTGGAGATGTGCTTAGCCAACAGAAATGAGACACTTCAGGCTAAAGAAACAAGCCTCTTCAAATCTATATTTAAAATTTGAATTACTGTAAGATCTTGTATAATTACAGTTATGTTGCACATACGCAAAAATAAGCTGTCCTTCTAATTCTGCAAGTACTCATTAAAGATCAGTTGCACAGGCTTAATTAATACCAGTTCTTCAGTGATTGCTGCTGCTGCTGCGCTACAGCAACACTATGATAGCTGGCAGATTTTGGTACTACTTCCACTGTAAGCTCCCCTCTTCTTTATTTCCAGATAAAAACTTAAAAAGACCAAAACCAAGGAAATTGACATTTTAAGTTCCTACTGGCAACTTGAGATACAGTTAAGATTTTTCAGTTTGTTGTTACTTAACATAAATCATAATCAAACAACAAAGAAACACAACCAGAATCACTATTAAAAAAGCCCTAACCTTTGTAATTCATAATTACAATAGACAACTTTTCCTTTTTCATTAAAACAATTTAGGTGCACTAACTAAATCAAGACAACCTGATTTTAGGAAACATCTCTAATCTCTATTAGGAAAGACTGTAACAACTTACTATTAAATTTGAAAAAGACTTAAAAGGTTTCAGCACGAGAGATTTTGATGAAATGTATTTGAGGGATGTTCAATGAAACTTCTTTGTTCTGGTACGATTACTATAGAATAAAATGCTCAAGCATTGGGTTCTACCTTTCAATACATACACCAGTTTTTAAGGTCAATTATTTTCTGAATGCACATTTGAAAGATGTATTCACATATTTAAAAATAAATAAATCATTGACTAGAGTCTGAGTAGAACAGCACATTCACTGTAGTCTCCACAAGAGCAAACAATTAGAAATCTAGAAGCACTCTGTTTAACTAACTCCATCAGAATCCTAGTCGTACGGACAGAGATGACAGACATGTATAACTCGCCAGCATCCCACTAAGAATGTCCTCCACTTCACTATACTTCAGCTATGGAAAGTGCTGTTCTACAATCGTATACTGGAAATTATAAACATAACCACGTAAGTATGAAAAATGGTAAACCCTAACTTAAAAACAAATATTTGGCAGCTCTCTCTTTCAACTTACTGTATCTTTCCTTTCCTGGTCTTCTGCTATGCTTTCCAGCCTGCCATGCCAAGTAAGTTACAAACTTGCTTTTCAGTCCCAAACACCAAGGGCAGAAAGTCCAGACCAAACATTGCTTTAAAAAATTCCTCCTAAAACAGCTAGGTAAGTCTGAGCCAAACAAACAGATTTTGTACGCAGGCAGAGTTCTTGCTCACATACCTCTTAACAACTTAAATGTGGCTGAGCTCACCCACATGAGCGGCCTCAGTGATTTCAGCAGTACCACAACCACACACAGATTGCCGGCACAATAACCCCACTCACCAGAGGGGTTTACTCCCTACTGGCAGTACTGGGACGCAGCAGGTTGGGAAGGAGGCTGCACTGCAGCTCCACACCCATTGGAACCCTTGATATTCCAATTTCTACATGTTCTTCAGAAAGTAATAGGCAAACCAAAGTATACAGGTTGAGCACATACAACAGTTTCTCTAACTACTGATCAAGACCTATTCCAAATGGGTTAAATATGTCACTTTCTTATATTACTCCTATTTTAAAGTGACAAAAAACTTCCTGTTACCTGAGAAACAGTGACTAAGTTTTGGTTACACGGTAGTGAAGAAGAGAGGAAAAAAAACAAACAATCACAAGTCTAGAAACCCACAAAGTGGCAGGAGTGACCTATTCAGCCTGCATCCCCTGTGTAACCGTGTGGTGCACCTCAGCTGGCCTTGTTTTGATAGACCAGAATCAAAGCCAGAGAAGACAAAACCCACCAGACATACCAGGGAGCTGCAGTGACAGCCAGTCTTCAGCTGCGGGGCTGCCTACACAAAGCAGTGCTTCAGCTCCATCTGAACGGGAGACTCCTCAGACAAGTCCCTTTGAAGGGAATACACTAGAACCACCAGCTCTACCCAGAAACTTCCCACGATATACTTTTACTAAGAATGGTAGTTGGCAATGGTTTGACTTATATTCTTTCTTCTGCCTCATTCATCCATTATCTGTTCTGGAGCTGGGGTCTCAGGAAGTTAATACAAAGTTGAATAAAAAAAATAAATTTAAACTTCAAAAACAGTGACAGATAAGGACAAACTAATGATCCCATAAATACACAGCTTTTTACTGATGCATTTTTAAAGACTGAAAGAGGCTGAAGCTTCTTCTATAGAGTTCTTAAAATTGTGCACATTGCAAGCAACAGAATTTTGCTTTTTCTTTCTTTAACTGTTACATACAGCAGCTATATTTCCACATAACTTAAACTTGCTTCTCCTTTCTAAAAATTTAGGTTCAGAGTGATTCATGCGGCTGCTACAATCCGTATCACATTCATTAAGAGAAAACATTCTTTTGTTAGAAGAAAAAACAAAAGTGAAACATCATTGTAAAAGCCTGCTCCATTAAACTCTGAAACTGAAATTCTCATTGCTTAAAGTATTATTTCATAATACTATTTGCATAGCAAAAAATGACTCCAGGAATTCCTGCTTATATACATAGAACTTGCCAGCACAGCTCAGTTCTTACTACTCAAGGACTGCTCTGAAGCCCCTCCCCAAGCAACTTCTTCATTTGATGGGAAGTCATCGACACATTGTAGGAGAACTGCAAACGTATTTCCTTGCTAGGTCTTTGGTCTGTCCAATTTCAGAAAGGGAGTCAAGAAGGAAAAGCATGTGACTTCAGTGAGATTATTTTCAAAGTAGGCTTAAAAAAACATGATTGCAAATTTGCAAGAGTGTGCTCAAATTAATAGCCTTTTCCATGACCCTTTTCAAAAATCAATTTCTAAACCTCGTTTCAAGCCCCAAATTGGTATGTCCTAAGTTTACAAACAATAGGCCATCGTTGCTTCAGGTTTTATAACTCAAAGATTTTATCTACTGGAGTGGGAAAAACAAATATATGCCTTACTATGAAATTGCCCACCATACCTCTGACATGAATCTTTACAGCCATTATTATCTAATCACATATCAGCAACTCAACAGCAACAACCCATGCTCCCTGCATACACATTTTAAGCAAGCAAAGAAACCTTTATTTTGTTGATTTGGGTAACTATGATATTCCCAATTATACCTCAAAGCCAGAAGAGATCAACATGAACTTCATGAGAAACAGGTAAGCAGGGAAGTCATGTGTCTGAAGCTGTATGTAGTAGCATGTTTTAAAAGGTTTAAATAGCTCCCTACGAAAACAGGGATTTGGTGACTCAGGAACTCTGATTCACCCACGTCCTCCCAGTTCTCTCCACAACTATGAGAAAGTAAACTGTGACATTTCTATCCACTATATGCCTCCCAACAGGTTTATTTAACTGCTCTAACAGGTACACTGATGGGAAGGACGGAGACTACACCCACCTGCTCAGCAAGGTCAGGAGAAAGCTGCAACTCTGCTTTGCTATAAGATAAGGAACACAGCACAGGAAGGAGCCTTATGCCCACGCTACTCCCTGCAAGAACGCTAGGGCTTTGTAGTGACCTTGGTCTACATCAGTGTCTCTACCATCCCTTAATAAAACCACTGCAGTAAACTTCATTTAGAAGGTTTATAGTCTTCAATAGGTAATTCACGAAGAATGACAAAAACTGTAACAGCAAATACTAATAATAATAACGGAAGACACAAACTTTTTTCAGAAATACTACAGGATTTTTGCTTCATGATTTTAACCACTTCATATCAGCTCCAGGCTGGAAGGAAGTTTCAGTGGCATCAAGTGATTACACCATAAGGTTTTCTGCAATTTCTTCAGAGGCAGTAGTATCAGAGACTGTCAGAAAGACCACAATATACCCTGACATAGGGTTTTCCACGGTTTCTCTCCTTGAAGGAAAGGAAACAATAGGGGCAAAAGGAGAATGATACAAACTGAGTTCAAATGAACTAGGATGTCTTAACTTGAAGAGACAGTAGCACACTCCTGCTAACAAATTTTAGCCACAATTTATTGCTTTCTCAAGTACATTCTACACTTAGGCAGGCATCAGTAATTAAAAAAAAAATATTTAATGGTACAGTTCAATGGTTAAATTTAGCCAATTTAAGACTGCATTGTCACCAAATAGGATGAATTCACATTAAACATAATTGTGCCAGAAAGTACATACAGTAGCAAGCATATCCAACTCAGGGCAAAATTTTGTGGAACAGCTAAAGTCAATAAAAAGCTCCCCAATGACTCAGGGGAGGTCTTGCTCCCCACTACCTTCCTCTAAGCCTCGCTTCTGGCAGTGAAGTTTCCTCTTCCTCCTCCCCATAAACTTTAGTAGGTTTCACACCCCTTGCAATGCTGACTCAACTCACTAACCCAGCAGAAAACCAACCAGTCTCTTCTGGCAGGGCAGCTAGATCGTTGAAGGATCCAACAATACAAGTCATGGTCATCACAAAAACTCGTGGCAGTAGCAGCCAGCAACCAGCTGGCAGCAGAGACAGGAGCAAAGGAGGGAAGAACAGGAACTCCAGCTTCTGCCAGGGTTAAGCCATTCAAACAACCTTCTCCAACTTCCTCCACATCCCAGAACCACACGATTGCTAAAGCTGACACAAAGAGGAGGCATGAACGCACAGCCAGAGACCAGAGCAAGAGCAGGACCAGTTCCCTCAACAGCCAGAGCTCACCCAGCCTGTGCCAGCCACAGAGCCACAGACACTCCAAACACAGGCTCAGCACGGGACAGGAAGGCGCAGCAGTGACACATCACATCAAGCCACAGAGCTGTTTGCCTCTCCACCAGCTTGCAGGGTGATACAAGGCACAGAAATTGGGCCTATGTGCACAGAGCAGCCACGCATCCAACAGAGAGGCAGAATTATGCTGAGTAGATACAACGGTGTAAAATACCTATATCACACAGATAAAAGCACAGGGAAAGATGAAGGGGAACGTTGTCCAACGTAAGCAGAAATAAGCCCACAGCAATGACAGACAAGGGGTCACTCGAGTGGGGAAAAACAAAAGAGTAATGCCTTGGTCTGACAACAGGAAGTAAGATTATGCTGAGCTTGTTTAGCACTGGCACCCCAAGAGTGGCCAGAGTGAATATGGACACATGCAGCAGGCACAGGCGGGAGACACCGGGAGCCAAAGCACCAGCACCGCTCTGAAGAGCCAGAGACGGGCCCTCTCTGGAGCCTGAGCGGGCACTGCCGGGGCTGTGGAGCGTTTCCTGCGCCAGCTGCCCTCACCC
>JAHREE010000034.1:270213-287212 GCA_033628505.1 Tringa tobata
CAATCCCAGCGCTCATAAACAGTGAGGGGGCGGTTCCAGCGCTGCGATAGGCCGATCCGCCCGTCGCTCGGGCGGATGACGTTTCCCAGGCGCTCCCCGGCTAGTCGGCTTCAACCCATTAATTTTATTTTTTTTTTTTTTAATTAAAACTATTAATTAAGCAGGGGGACTTCTCCCCCGGGGATAAGACACGCGCGGGAGGTACCCGCGCCCGTCTGAGCAGGTGAGGCCTGGTCGCGGCCGGCCCCCGCCCGGAGGAGCCGAGGCGGCCGCAGGGGGCTGGAGGCCCCGCCGGGCGCTGGGCGGGGTAGGGGGGAGGCCGGGTCGGTGGGAGGGCACCCGGGATCCCCCTCCCCCGGGAAGCAACTTCAGAGCCACCGAGGAGAAGTTACAGGTCCGGATGGTCTCCAGCGCGCTGCGGTTTCAGATCTGGGAAACAACTGTGGATTTGTGTTACCTGGAGGGGATTCAGCGTTGCCTTTGTAGGGGCAGCGGGAACAGCAGGGCGTTTTGCACAAAGAATATCGAGTGTGCGTGTCTGGACTCTCTCCAGTAGTTCCCTGTCCCTCTTGAACTGGGGAGCCCAGAACTGGACACAGTGTTCCAGTTGTGGCCTCACCAGTGCAGAGTAGAGGGGTAAGAGTGACCTCCCTCGACATACTGGCCACACACTTTCCTATGCAGCCCAGGATTCCATTGGCCCTCTTGGCAACAAGGGCACATTGATGGCTCATGGATAGTTTACTATCCACCAGGACCCCCACATCCTTTTCCTCATAACTACTTTCCGGCAGGTCCATCCCTAACCTATATTGGTTTATATACTTTACTTTTTGAAAGCTTTTGAGATGGGGGCTGCATCCTAGAGCGAAAAGGACTGTGTTGGTCCTGGCTCACTTTGTAGTGACGGACTGTGGAACACTGTAGATCTCTCGGCCCTTAAGAGAAAACAGAAAAAGAGCTTTACCATGTTTGGCACTGCTTGGCGTTCCCAGGTGTAAAAATGACAAAGGCAGAGAAGCGTCACCCATCCTCACAGGCAGTGACAGAGGAGTACAAGTTACTATTCTCTTCAAGGTAAAGTTTGCAAAGGTGAAGCAATATCCTGGCAAGGCTCCATCCTGCACTTACAGGGATGCCGTGCTGGGAAGCTGACACAAGCTGATGATGTTCACTTCCAGCTCCTGCAGCACTTCGAGGAGCTGCCGTACCTGCTCCCAGCAAACCTGCTCACCCTCCGCAGTCTTCACACCCTCCATCCCTCCAGTGCCCCATCACCTGCACCAAGCTTCACTTCTGTTTTTCCTCTCTTTCCCTTTCTCTTATCCTACCCATTCTGTCTCCTCTGACTTCCTTTTTGGTCTCACAAGGAGAAACAGTCAACATGGAACAGAACATAACATTCTTTCCTTTCCAAGAAGCTGAATGCCTGCTTTACCCTTACTGTCCCTCCCTGTGTTAAGATGTCCTTTCACAGAAGCAAAGGGAAGCTTTTTGGTTCAGGGTTTGGGTGGTTTTTTTTTTTCTTTTTTTGAGGACTGGTGAAATGTCAGATCTAAACTGAGTCACGCAGATGCAACAATTGTTTGTTTTTGTAAGCTGTTCCACATAGAAAAAGCAGCAAGTTAAGAAATTTTTATATCACTTAGGCCACATTTATGTTGTGAAATCCACTTTTCAAATTAAAGTGTGCAATTGAAAGGAGAGCCCAGCGCTTTTTCTTTTTTTTTCTTAATACAGTTTTACTTGCTAAGGAGTAGTTGGTGTTAGTCATTTTCCATTACTCAATGCTAGTGAGCGATTACTCAATGCTGACTATGAAGAGACAGACCAGTCTTTCTTTAATTCTTCAACACACAAAGAAAATTACCTTGAAAAATTCAGCCTTTTCCGTGGTGCTGTCTTAAATTCACGATTCAGGTTCCCAGAGCTACTCTCACATCTAGGATGCCAAGCAACCACTAAATCTGAAAGCCTGTACAAGCTGATGTATATCAAAGGTACGCTACAGAGTACTTCCTCATGTGCAGTGATGAGGAAATCACAATATTAGTTTAAGTATTCATCTATGAACACACCTACAAACTTTACACTAACTGCCAGTTTCTTTTAAAAAGCTCCAAGAGTCAAACCAATCCATCTAGTATTACTGCCATAAGACAGTAATGAAAACAATAGTTTTATTTATGTTGTGACACTTAACAGTGGTTTCAAACAGAGTAATTACATTTGTGAGGTGGTATCGTAGTAAACACCACAAAAAGCATGTTACAGAAACAAAGAGTTCTGGTAAGTTATACACGAATTCAACACAAGAGCGAGCTGTGGAAAAAATATTTGCAGTTTCCATAAATTGTGTACCACTCGGTGTGAAAGAAACTTAAAAGGACAGAAAAAAAACACCTTTAAAGACGGAGTTAAGGCTCTTACTTGCAAGTGATCTTCCTATTGGAAGCATATTGAAAATATTCTCTCTGAACAGGATGCAGCTTGAGGACTTAAACCTGTGCAAGAAGCTTCACAATTACGATGCTGTGGAGCTCAGTGTCCACATGAGTAAGGGCTGCATGTCTTCTGTTTCCTCTTTACACCACTCTCTACTGTACAAATGAGCCTTTACCCTTTGTACCCCAAGATCCAGACCTGCATGCAAGCTAAGTCCCCATCAAAGATAAAATGAGAAAAGGCATTTCTTCTCTTGTCCCCATTCCGCTGGGAACAATAATTGATATTTCCACAATAGAAGGAAATCAGACATCCCTCTGTAAAAAAGTCTATATAGAGTATCTCTAGTTACTGCAAAATAAACTTGCCTATTTTTAAAATGCATGAAGATGTAAGCCTGGATAAAATTAAGTAAACCAGCCTTTCAGTTAAAAGCAGTGCCAGGTATCTCCGGTTGCACTCCAGGTGAGTGACACAAAGAAACATGAACAGAAGCTAGCACTGAAGAGAATGAAGAGAAGAAAGCCTTTAATAAAACCCATAAACAAACTAGTACAAGTTCCAAAATGGCATCTAACTAAAACTTGGGGGTTTGGTGGCATGGAAAAAGGGAGATCACCCAGATAGCTCAAAGTCATGACTGATGAAGGGACCTACTATAACATTCTGAGGTTCGTTTAAAAATCATCTTCATGGATTTACATATACTGCACCTCCCTCAAAAATACATACCCATTTCATCCAGGATTTTGGACGCCTTTACAGGAAAGGTGTTTATTGGAAGTTAGCAGAGTGGGATTTTTTTTCTTGTTTATTAAACAAAAGGCTTTGCAGGCATTGTAGGGTACCAAGTACCCCCACCGAGCACCAAGATGAAAATGAGGTTTTGGACACAGGAAGTGTGGGGGAAGGAGGGCAGGACATTAGCTCATACAAGAGCTGCTTCTGATGGATTCTGCCTTAATTGTGGGTACTTATCACAAAGTACCAGTAACCTGTTTCACAGACATCTGCATTACCCACACACGGGTCAGATTTTGACCCATTCATACTCCAGTCTGAAGACACCAGAGCTTTGCCGTGTGTGGCTGCCCTCGCCTGGGCAGAGCAGCCATCGGCTGGTCAGTCTGAAACACGGGTGGGTGCCAACATTCCAGCAGCATGAACACTGCAAGCTGGTACAGAAAGGGTGCAAATTAAGTTTTTAAATCCTATTCTTGGGAGCCAAATTTAAAGCTACAGTAAGTGACTTAGGAGTCAGAAGTATCTAAATGCTCTTTTCTCCTGTTTATTCTATAGAAGTGACCATTTTTGATAAAAGAAGAAACAGCATTCTCCATATTGAAAAAAATAGCATCACCACACTAGACTGAATCAAAACTTCAACTCTTTCTTGTGAAAAGACGCTATTAATCCTGATTCAGGTCCTTAGAAGACTAAGTATCCTACAACTCACAACCCTGTTACCTACTAAGGAGAGAAGATAGTTGGGAAAGGCACACAGCAACTCCCAGGTAGCACAACTCACGGGTATCTTTGGCAACGCATCCATTCTAATGAATTATTCCCGTATATGTCTTTCAAAGGACAGCACCCTATTGCCTTATTCACTCTCAATCTCTCTGAGATTTCATGAAAGCTCACACTTGAGAATGCATGTAACTGTAAAATAACTTTCATTCCTTTATTCAAACTTCACATATACAGTGGACAAAAAAAACATTTTAAAATAGATCCATATCATTATATGGACTTTTGAAACATATGAAATTCAGATCAAAATTAAGATATACACTGTATTCCATAACCAAGCTAAAGCTTAAGTGTATACTTCATTTGTGTAATAAAACCTAGGAACTACTCTAAATACTGGAACATTCACCAGTCAGATTCATTTGAGTGGAAAGCTGTTTACAGCAATTTGGAGGTTCAGAATCCCTCTTTACAGGGGCTATACAACCACACTGTAAACAAGTATTTGAATTAGGCAGTTTCCCTTCTATTCTCCAAACCGCCTTCATTTTACAAGAGCAGCTGCTGTAAGTTGCAATGGATACAGAAAGATTTAGACCAGTGGTTTTCAGTATGTAGGTTACCAACCCCAAATGAGCAGGAGATCAGGAGCAGTTATCTTTGTATAGAAAGAACAGCCAGAGCCTAAACTCAGCTCATCTTCACAGTCCTGGTGTGGACTTGCTCATGGCTGGGTGTTTCTCCTCAGGTGCTAGTAGCACAAGCGCTCCATCCAACCGGAAAGGACCGAAAGTTTGAAACAAGAGCCAGAAGAGTGACAGTGGATGTGGTTTTAAGAAAGAAGTTGGAGGGAACTTCCACGTTCTCACGATAAGCCAAAGAGAGCTCCACAAAACATCCAGTCCCGATGGAAGAGATAACGACAGTTAAACGCAAAGTTCAAGTTAGCACATTTCCAGTGTAAAAACGTTCCCTCCGCCAGATGTTAGTACTGCCTTAGTCAGAAACAAGCAACTGATTCCAAACACCACTCTTAAAAAAAATAATACGGCTCTTCTTCTAAAGACTGGGAAAGTACAGGTAATAACATCCTGAAATCTAGATTAACAGGTCAACATTTTACAAAGACGTTGTAAGACATAAATAATCCCTTTTTAAACTGCTTAACACATCTGATAAATAGCTTGCATGTCAATCTGATATATGCTGTACCGTTTGGCTCTTGAAACCCAAACCTTTCCATAAGAGATACCATGCCTAGAACACTGTGAAATAAATAGTGAAAAACCAAGTTACTGTCTGTTTCAAAGCATGAAGAGTAACAGTACATGACGCAAGATAATCAGCATAACACATACAGGGAATGCCATTCTGGTTGAACAGATTATGAAGTAGTATTTTCCATGAAATACTAGGCACAAGAATAAATCGATTAGACAGTTTTTTCTGCCTAACGGACAAGTCTAAAATTAACATTCTTGGCAATACAACATTGTAACTGATATGCTTCTCAATATTTAAGAGCCTTAATTGCGAAAATCATGAAGCGATGTTTATATTTGTGTCTTTGACAAGCAGTTACAGTTCTGGACAGATTTCTTCTATGCTGTGTGCTCTACTTTCCAGCTGGTCACGAGTGGCATGTGCTGTGTAAGAAAGATTACAAAAAAACAGATCATTTTTCACACTCATTGAGTATTTTCAAAACACACGAAAATCCTCCTGAAATTATCTTTGCTTCTCCAAAGGTAATGTTTGCCAACCCATTTTAGCAACCTGCAAGCTTTTAGTTTGAGTGCAGAAGCTTCCAAAATAGTTATTTAACCCTCATGTTCTGAAGCAATGGCTAACACCACTGTTCAGCGTACCAAACACTGAATGCTCACCACCCCTGGAACTGGGAGGATTTAACCCAGGAGTTAAGACAGGTATCAGTTTGCAGAATTAATATATGAGGTTCCCGAAACACGAGCAAGCATAGTACTTTTCGGGTCAAATTTAAATTCCAGACGAGGCACTTTAAAACAAAACAAGCTTATAAATGAAGAAGCACAGTCCATTGTTTTTTTTAAGAAAGTTGTTAAACTTGTGGTTTTGAGCCAAGAAGCAGCAATAAATCAGAGAAAGCTGCTTCTCATTAGTGTTTTTCAGGTGAAAAAGCCCACTCTCTCTCCATATATATATATGTATGTATAAAAAAATATATAAGTGTGTGTGTGCACCTGAAAAGTCAGTGGCATAAAGCAAAGATCAGAAAAAAACCCATCCAGGTAATTCTTCTTTAAATCTTCTTTAAAAAAGGCCAGTTAGGCTTCAGCACAAGTCAGACTTGGTTACAAGTGCAGTTTAATAACTGGGTAGCATAGCTAACGAGCAGCACCCATTCGTGTATGCTCCCAGCCTTCTCAATTAAGTCACCTTTAGGGTGATGCTCACTGTGGTTAAGGAAATACAATGTATTCTGTATTTAGCAAAAGCCAAGAGAGCATACCCAGTCAGCTGACAGCTCAGCTGAGCAGCAATATCTGAGCAGGGTTATCAGAGCACCGAAAGCTAAATGAACCCTAAGGAGAGAACAATAGTTCTACTGCTTGTCAATTGAACTGCTACAGATCACACCCTCCAACGTGATACTTTTGTGTAGCAGAAGTAGCGACAGGTCTGCGCTGAAATCATCATGCTTAAATCTGCCTACATCAGAAATCTTCAATAACCTTAAAGAGAATTTTTAAAGAAAAAGTGTTTGTGGAGAGGAACAAAGGTCACTGTTTTGCTGGCAAAGTCTATTTATGTCATTCATGGAGTCATAAATAGGGAGTAGCCAGAGAAATTCCAGAGCTGAAATGCTGAAGCAGGCAATCCTAAGGCACGCTATTACAACTTGAACTTTCTTTTCCACCAAAAACCTTGGCTCCTAGAATCCATGTGCATGGGTTAAGTTACAGCTACTTGAGGCATGAAAGGAATGACCCATCCACTTCAAACACTTGGGTAGCCCACGATGAAGACAGGGGCAAAAATATACAAACAGTTCTCACCATCACTGACTGGACTGGCCATCTTCATTTCAATCGCCAAGAAATCTCAGTCTGTAACCAAGAAGCGCAACTCATATTAGCAGACCTTGTGGCATCTGACAGAAGCTTTCTTAAAAACCTATCCTCAGTCTCTAGCTCCTTCTTCTAAGGGGGAGCGTAGAGATTAGGAGGGTATTGTTACTTTTAATCAAATAGAAAACAGGATTAGAGGGTAGAAAGAAGCATCAGATAAGGGAAGCACAGAACCTTTAAGGGATTATCATGGATAAAAAAAAAATAATTCCCACTGAGAAGAGCGTCTCAAATTGCCTGAAAAAACAGTCCAGGAGCCAGAGGAGCCCTTGAGTCACAACAGACCACTGAGAAATGTCTCTTATGCCACATCTTGACCTGGAATGATCAGCAGTACTACAGAAGTTATATTATTCCACTGCAATAAAAAGACACTGCATGCCAGCTCTCGCTTACATAGAATTACAATCTCAGACAGAAGAGGTGAGTGGTAGCCACATCACCAGATGATCCCCGTAACTTCAGAAACTTCAGACTGAAGTTGAATGGAAGAAATTATCAAAACGTAGCTACAGCACAACATGCAGAAAAAGACAGACTTTCCCATCGCAGCCAAAGGCAAGCGTCAGAGCTGTTAGTCAGTTTAGCACAGAGTAATGCCAAAATAAGCCATCACAAAAATTATCTCCTGCATCATCCAATACACTGAGTAAAGAAAAGCCTCCTTTTCCACTCTGTAAGAAAGCAATTTAAAATAAAACAATTTGAAGTCGAAGGGCTTTTCAAAAGCTATCCAGACGAATAATCTTTCCCCACACTTACAGTCCTAACAGGGGAATCTCAGGAACAAGAAAATAAACAGCATTTTGATTCACTTCCATGAAGGAAACAACCAAATTGAAATACTGTTTTGAATACCCAACTGCCTACTATAACCAAAAGTGTGGCGTGACAAAGCACAGACTAGCAAAGAATCCAAGTAGCAAATGTTAAAACCAGCTATTTGGGAAACATTCTGCAGCTCCAATATCTGTTTAATTAATATTTATGAGTAAGGAGATTCTTTTGTGCCCTCAGAATACAGATGAGAGAGCAATAAAGAGATGTCACCTCAGAAAAGGTTATTCCAGTAAAACTTCGACATTACTTTAACATGGCTACGTCGCTGAACGTGTATCATCTCAATGTGGGAATTTCTTAAAACGTAGGTAGTGGCAGAAGACAGACAGATTTATTAACAGTTTTGACCATGTTCTATCATCCTTTGAAACTACCCTGGCACAGAGAATCACACGTGATGAGTCTGAGGGCATTCAGTTCACCAGCCATTACTGAAGTGAGACCAGTACTTAACCTCAGAAGAATTTATGAAGTAGAGAGACCAAAAGCCATGATAGTTGATGCGGAGATCAGGAGAATATGAAATATGAAGGTTTGTTAAGCAGAATGGCACAAAACAAAAATGAAGAATTGCGAACTACACCAAGTTAATGAAAGTATTTCTATACCCCAGTTAGTTAGTGGGTTGATAAACTGGCAAACAGTTACATTTATGGAATCTATTGGCCATGAGCAGTCTAAAACAGATAATTACCAGTTGTGGCTCTGAAGTTGGTTATGAGGCAAGGTGGAATGGACTTCAACAATAGAGATGGAAAAATGCTGCAAAGGTGTGACTTCTTTCCACTGGCGAATGCAGCTGGGGAGCGGAGTTGCCTCTGTTTTACAGCAGAGAGCAGCGAGATGGCAGCTTCAGGCCATGGAGAAAGGTCATATGGTTGCCTATTGGAGCCCTCCTTTCCCCTGGAGAGTGAAGTTCTAGTAAATAGCCATTATAAGGCCTATGGTAAGCTACTGGATAAAGTCAGTCCATTAATGGGTCTCAGACACGTACCAAATGACCCTTCCAGAACAATTATGAAGGCACTAGTCCTCCTATAATAAATAATGGGACCAAAATGTGCAATCCACAGAACTTAAAAACAAGCAACTTTGCAAATCACCTTTCTGTTGTATGAAATTTAAACTAATTTTAGATGAGTTCCTAGTTCACATGGTTGTGAAAAGCAAATGTGAACCAAGTTAAACCCATGCAGCATCTTCCCAGGTCTGCAGACTGCGCTAACGTCTCATAGCTTTGCCAAGGAAAAGATGAATGAGGCTTATAGACTTCATTGCCACTAGTCTCATGAGCAACAGATGTCTATTTTTTTAATGCCAAAAACTTGTTGGAAGTGCTGTTACACACAGAGGTGGGCAGTGAACAGCTGTAATTATTCACCAGAAGGCCACCATAAAAATCAAAGACTCCTATCACAGGGTCTACCCTTTTCACCCAGAGAGGAGCTTAAAGATGAAAGAGAAGGTGTCAGCCTCTACAGTTTTATGAGTTTCCTATCAAGAGACAGCCCTGAAGCAGGTTCCAGAAACACCTCCCAGCTGAAAGTCCCAGACCCTCTTCCAGTACCTGCACTAAAAGCAAAGCTGAGGGTCTTATTCTACACTATAGGAATTAACATTACTGCTTAAGGACAAGTGTGTACTGAAGTCCTAAGAGGAGTTTTACATTACACTAAGACAGGGAGAAGTTTTTACTTAGGAAGTTAGATACACTCTCCTCCTCAGGGAGGAAGCATTCATGCTTCTTTCCCATTGCTGGCTACAGGATAGTTTGGGAGCAGAATGGAAACTGAACCAGAACCTAAGGCCCTCCCATGTGTCCGCTGCTTTAAGTGTTCTGTACAGGACAACTCCTCCTTTAAAAAGGATGCTGGCAACTTCACTACCAAGAGCCAGTTATGCTGGGAAATTGCATGAAGCAGAGGTGTTTGCTTTTCTGTATGTCAGAACAAACAAATCCCACATGCTTAATTAGCAATACTGATGCTTTTGGTACCATGCTACAAAAACACCTATGGAGACAGCATGCAGTATTGCACACTCAGCGCTACACAGCGTACCCTTGCTATTCATTCTCACACTCGGGTGTATTCAGCTGAAAGGACCACTAGTACATAAACATGCTTTTTGATTACATCAGTAGCTCACCATGTTCAGTAACTTCTGTATTCATTGTTTCTACATCTGCAGCGTCACGCATCTCTTCATCTTCATCATCTTCCTCTTCTTCACCATGTAGTTCTTTTGCAATGAGCTGTCTTGCCAGTTTGATGTTTCGCCCTTCATTGTAGTGCATTTTTCTCTTCATTTCAAACTGTTTCTTTTTCTCTGTGGACAAACAAACGCAAATATTGATTTCGGCCCCTTTTAAAAAAAAAAAAAAATCAACCTATTTCCTCTTCAAAGAGGCACTAACTGCTTCCTAGGTCAGACTTATTCCTACCTTGAAAATCCATTGATTATATGATCAAGAAATCATGGAATTAAAATTATTTTCTTTTAAATGAGTCCGACTTAGAAAAAAGCTGGTAATTAACAAACTGGAATCGCTGAAGCACTTCTTTTAAAAGAACCTGTCTGCAAGTAAGGGCACGTCTGAACCAAGAGAAGTATCCAGTAACAGCATAAGAAATTCCAAAGTTTCACAAGCCTTGTTTCTAAGTGAACTTAAGGACAAGTGGAGATGTACTAGAGGGGTAGAAGATGAACTTTTGCAGATGTCCAACTTGACTCCTGGCTAGCTACCAAAGGCCACTTATAAGAAATATATTTACCACATGTAAAAGAAAATATTTTCCATTTTCCCCATGGCCTGAAACCTAACTTTGCACCGTATATTAAATGTTAGCATGTCTAGCACTAACGCATTATAATTAAATTGAACTTTGCTTTTTGGCAGCCCCAATAGTGTTTTTTTCTCCCTTTAGAATAGTAAGGTTACACACTCAAAGTTGGGGCCAGGAAAGATGAGAAGCAACAGCTAGATAATGCAAGCCTGAAACCTTAGATGTATAATTGTTTGACTATTTCCTCAAAATGTTCTAGCCCAACCTAACACAAAACAACATCTCTGTTGAAGATGCATGAGGCAATTTGCTGACGTCTAAATGTAGATTTCCCACTGGATCATTCTACCAGATCCTTTGAAAACAACAGAAATATCATCTGTATGTTTGCAAGCAATTAATAGCATCTTAATTGCAGTGGTACTCCTGGAATTGTTAAATCTACCTGAAATATGTTCAGATTAAGAAGTACTCCCGCAGCCCAGAACCAGAAGAGGTGTTTATTTGAGAAGTTTAGGTTTCTTAAGAGGAACTCCCACATCTTAAGCAGCAAGGGGGCAGCCAGTAACAGCAAACTCCTCTTTACATGTAGATCCCAAACCAAACAGTCCTAATTAGAAACAAACAGCATTTTTGTTCAATCTTTAACCTCAAAAGACCTTATATGCCCATTTTCAAATGACAACATCTTTCTGTTAGATAGGACTTTTTCTTCCTAAATATTTCTTACTGAAAAACTGAAACTATTTGTAGAAAAGAAAAAAAAAAGAACCCAAAGAAAACAATTTATGTCTACCTCGTTCTTCAGGTGTTAATTCCTCATCGTCTTCCTCCTCCTCGCTGCTTTCCTCTCGCCTTGCTATAATCTTGGGTCCTCTACCTTCAGCTGCAGCTGCCAGTCTACAGAAAACACGCAAGACAAAATGCTGAAGTAGCAAGTTCCTCACTATTTAAAATACACATAATTTCAGAACGCTCATACTAACTGCTTTGTTCATCGTTTTTGCCATATTTATATGTAGTAACAACCTCTAAGAGGTTTTAAGTACCAGTGGCACTATCAAGCACCGAAAACTACTTCATTTGATAATAGCAAAACTTTGACTTCTAAAGAAAAGAGCAATACCTTTCCAAAAAGAAAACTACCCTGGAAAAGAGAAAATTATCTGAATATTTAGCCAATTTTCTGTGACAATACTTACTTTTTACTCAACACATCTGCTTTTAGAGGCTCATTTGATTCTGAATCGCTCACTGCATCCTCATCATCTTCTCCTACCATGCTGGGAAGGCAAACATAAATAATTTGCTGATTAGAATTTGCTTGATAAAACAGTCTAAACCTTACAGTTCTCAGTTAAAAAACTCCTTTAATGCTTCAAAATTTTCCCAAATCTAATTTACATATTGATATGAAGGACAACTTTACATTCTAGCACACAGATGTTAACTGAGAAAACCAACCAACCAACCAACCAAACAAAAAAAAAGTCAAACTTACTTATTCTATTCAAAGCCTAAAGCTTGCTAGACACAAATCTTCTAAAAAAAGACTTTGTCCTTTTTGACAGTTCTCCTCAGTAGCTATATGCCTTTATTTAGAAGCTTTGTAAATCTGAATATGTTGCATACACCTAATAGGCCTGCACAGTCTGTCAGGCAATCAGCTACAGTAAGTACTGTTTCATCCACAAAGCCAATTTTGCTGTGAAGCTACTATCATCTGTTATCAGTTTAGCAAGCCTACCTGTGATAAGGAGTACTTGGCTCATCTATTTTCATCAAGCCATAGTCTTTGCCTGCTGGGTGGTACGTAGCTATGATGTTCATTTCATCCCACTTCTGGGATTTTTTACTGAAATAAAAAAAACAAAGTTAACTTTTCTTATATTCTAAAAACAATTAGTTCTGTTTGGCCACAGAAAAGGAATGTTTAGAATGTCTTTGACCTCTTCTACATACTATACACAAACAATATTGTTATGACACAGACATGTTCAAAGTATGGCTGTTAAACACTGTTCTAGACGTACTTTAGTTAAGTCATGACAAATTATCAGTGCAACTTAATTTCCCCTAACAATTCATAATAGCTAAATAAACTCAGTGATCTATAAAGACATTCTTATTCATAGACATACATATATTTTCTCAAAAGACTACTGGTCTTGTTCAATCACTGTCCTATTAACTGTTTGCAGTTGTTACAAGTTACTGCAAAATCATTCTTCCTTGTATTACAGCCCACAACACGTCAACAAAACCAAGTAACTTCCACCTCACCTCTGCTCAGAGAACTGCTGTGATTATTAGCGAAACTGTCGCGTAAACACCACCAACCAACAAGTAACTTCCTGCAGTAAAATAAATAGCCCTGAACAAGCTGGTTATTAATACTGCTTTTGTCATCGTAAAGTGGAATCATAAAACAGAACTGATTCACTGCTGTAACTAAGCCGAGGGAGTTTCACATTTTACACAGACAACAAGTGATGTTACATTATTTAGAATTTCCTCAATTAATCAGAGAATGTACCATTTTATGTATATTTGCAGAAACAAAAGCCCACCCAGACTGACAAAATATACAAGCCACAAGGAAAGCAATTGCCTTGTGGCCAGAGGAAGAGTCATCCCTCTACTTATCTAAAAGCCACAGAAATTTTTCATCATCAGAACCTACCAGGTTTCACATTGTCTCTAAAAAGGTTATTGCAGGCTTCATACAAAGTGCTCTCTCCCTTAGACTAAACCAAGAAATTTAACTTTAGAATAGTAAAATCATTCCACTATTTAACATTACCTTCTGCATTAACATATTCCTGAAGTGTAGCAAATTACTATTTAAGGAAGCAAATGTTACAGGGCTTTGTTGATTTTTTATTTTGAGGTAGTTTTTTCTTTGTTTGGGGTGGGCAGCAGTTGGCTAGAAGACTTTAACTTAACTACTCTTATTTAAACACAGACTGTTCCAATAACAAATTTGAAAAATATATTCAATCTCAATAACACAGCTGCTCTTGAGCAAGATGCTATCTGTAAAACAAAACCGATAAAGCAAAATTCCAAGCACAAACTCAGTTTTACATTTATGGAGAGCACTGCATAATACAATGGGAGGAAAAAAAGAAGGGGGGGATTTAAAAAATAGGATTTCATGCTCGATCTTAATATGCCAATCTTAACATGCCATAGATTTATACTCCAGAAACAAATACAAATCAAGTGCGCTTAATCCCCTAGCATACAGTAACCAATGACAAACTCACGTTTGGGGTTTCAGTTCTATTTAATCATTTTGTTCAAACTGCAACACTAGGACTGCAACCTAAGCGGACAACACGTGAGTCAGATGGCCTGCTCTGGCAGGGTGGAGAGTCATGAGCCTCACGATGACAAAGCAAGAGCTCTAGTCTAGGAATGCCAGTTATCCAAACCTATCTATTTAGGAGTCAAAAAATCACCAGCTAAACATCAGCTGAACACCTGCTTAAAGTTAATCTGTGACTAACCTAAAATGATCGCACACAGGGAGCGCATGAGAATTTGTACTAGCCATAGCAGTCGGACAACGGTACGCAGCCCCTATAAGGAGCGAGCTTAGTTGAAGAGGAAATATGACAGATGGGAGAAACTCCCATCACGTGCTTTGTGCTCACCGTACTCGTCCAGAGCGCATCAAGGTTTATTGCCTGGGCTCACAACTCAATCCCTAATATTAATATTGGCAACCTTGGAAGAATCTGTTTGGCGCACACTGCTCTTGAAATTAGACAGCCCACAGCTAGCAATTCAGTAACTTATAAATACAAGACTGCAGAAGATTTTGGTAGCTTAGTTTTTCACACTAATTTCTTTAAACTTGGATTCCAACACCTAAAGCTTATCATTAGTGGCAAACAGACAAATGTGTCATTTCACCTCTCCATGTAAAAAGCCATCACAGGAGAGTGACTAAGTGCTCTAAAAACACACACCTACCTTGACTGTCTCCCATTTAGCATGCTTAGGCACGCCTGAGCAATATAACGTTAATGATAGAGCTTAGGATCATCACAGGAAAAGGCTTCCTGACATCCCTTCAGATGCAGAAGCATGAAATCTAATCTTCCTTAGGAAAATCAGATTTGAAAAATCCCAGGGGTGCTCATTTGTGTTCTCTCACATCTTTAAATATATATAATCATTTATTTTGAGACCACACCTTGACAGGCAAGAAGTGTCTGCAGCAGTATCACTCAAAGGAACACCTCTCACACCCTGCTTGTTCCTACCATAGCAGATTCTTCCCTTCCCTGTTCCAATACGGCTGTTTGTGCAGACACACATGCACACACTTACTTAGTTACTTTGTAAAATGTTAGATCAGATCACTTACACGCTTTTAAAGGAGGCTTAAGGCAAACAATACTGTATACCAACAATGCCAAAAACATATCTGTCATTAAAACATGATCCCAGCTCTTAGGATGCAGTTCCAGGAGTGTCCCAATTTCACAAGCTTCCCTCTTGCATCATGATTTCATTAAGGAAGTTTTCCAAAGAACTTTACCATCACTAAAAACAGTGCAAGGTCAATAACGATGCAAATAACACAAGAGCTCTGCTGAACATGGTGCTTTATAAGATGACAGCTGACACAATGAGCTCTTTCAACTGCAGCTATTTTTAAAGGTATTCAGATCTGAATTTCCATATTAGAAATAAGCAGAGGCTGCTGATAGAGGTGCACAAAGAAAGGAGATAGTTGAATTTATAAACTCATTTTTAATCTTCAAGAAAAAATCACAGCTGCACGGCTTATAATTCTTTTAAAAGTCAGAAGTTACACTGATATAATGAAGCATCGCCAACCAAAAGTAATACCTTCACACAAGCCAGCTTTAAACACCCTACACTGATGTTTCCAGGAAATCTTCTAATGCAGCCTGCCAGGTTTAGCCAATATCCTTTACACTGCAAGGCAATTTCAGAATTAATCTAATTGACTTTATTGACTCATGCTGATAAACAGGAAATAGAAGCTGGACTCCTGCCCACTTCACTGCTCTGCAAAAAAATTACCATGTACTATAACCAACATAACATATACTCAGCTGATGACTTTGTACTCTAATTTCTAATCATTCTTCAAGATAGTACAAAAGAGACTGCAGGAAATGAAATAGAGGCTACCAATAACCAGTTTGACTTCATGTCTTGTGCAGCAGCACACACTTTGTGCTACATTTCATCAAAACTGGAGAAGAGGAAAAAACTGCAACATTTGTGTGGCATATTGCTACTTACATTCACCTCCTTCAACAATATTATCACATTCCTTCACTCACAATAATTTCTCCCTGGAAAGCAAGAGCAGCTAACACAGGCAACAGACCAAACCAAAGACTTTTTGTTCCTACCTTGCTGACTTTAGACTATATTCACAACTTAACTAGGCAAAGAGGAAAGGGATATTACCATAATACAAAAAAAAAAAAAAAAAAAAGAAAAAAGAAGTAATTGCATGACCATTTTACTTTATCATTGTTTCTTTCCTTGCAATACTGAGTGAGGTCACGAATGAAGAAAAGTGTCAGAAGCAATTTTTTAAACACAGAGTTCAGATCAAACCCTGGTCATCACAATCTGATGGAGTCTCAGAGCAACGTTATGCAGCACGTACTGGGTGCTAACAGCAGGAAAAGTGCAAGAATTCTCACTGGTCAAGGACAACTGCTGGCTGGCTAAAAAGACCTCTTCTTGCATATTTCGACTAACTCAGCATGTTACAATCAAACCAAGATTTTCTTGTCGCTCAGAACACAAACCACACGGCCGGTGCATATCCTCAAGTGCGAGATCTTTGCAGATGAACCTTGAACAACTGAAAATACATCTTACTTATGTTTCAACCCAGGAGAGGTCTCCTCCCCAGAGACATACTTCTGGTTAGAGGCAGATAAGCAACCTTTGAGGAAAGGACCGAGGATAAACGCCCCAAGGCAAAGTGTATTTCCCAAACTGTAAACTCTGCTCGTAGCAGCGGTAAAACCTCCCTGTTCGTCTTTTTGAACGAGCATTTAACGATAATACTCCTCCTGCTCACGTTTCATAGACAGCGAAGAATAACACCAGCTCTTTGGCTGCCACACTGGGCAGTCAGGCCGCCCGTTCCTTCGCTCTCCTCTCCCGGGCAGCCCCTCTCCTCCCGCCGCACAGCCCCAGCACCCCCGCTCCCCACACCGACCCTGCCCCGAGCGCTCCCCGGTGCCCGCACCCCCACGGAACGGGAGAGCCCAGCGACCCCCGGCTGGAGACGCCGCCCGCCAGACCGCGCTGGGCCCCAGACCCCCGCTGGAGGCG
>JAHREE010000034.1:287217-324105 GCA_033628505.1 Tringa tobata
GACATTGTGGATGCCCCATCCCTGGAAGCGTTCAAGGCCAGGCTGGATGGGGTTTTGAGCCAACCTGCTCTAGTGTTTGGTGTCCCTGCCCACGGCAGGGAGGATTGGAACTCGATGGTCTTCAAGGTCCTTTCCAACCCAAGCCATTCCACAACTCTGTGACCACCGTCTGCATGAGGAAGGAAATAGGACTCTGATGAAGCAGCGATGAAATGATCTACCCCCAAAATCTTAACGCAGCTGGCAGCGCGCTGGCGTGTCCCTCCCTCATCCCTACAGCCCGAGGATGCGGGTGGAGCCTTTGATTGTGTGTGACAGGAACTGCAGCGTTAGGATTCAGATGTTTAAAGGGATGATGGCTTAAACATGGCAATTGTCTCTCATCCCTGCTGGCCTCCCTCCCGTCTCAGCCTCCTCCCACTGGTAAGGATTAGCAAAATGCTGGCTCCCTGCCCAGCTCCCATAGTCTTCCCAGGGCAAAAAAGGGGCTTTGCTGCACATCCACACCAATCGGGGTCCCACCGCAGTAAGGGTAGAACATTTCCTGCAGATTTACAGCATTTTACATCCACATTGTTTTTTCTTCACGTCAATAAAAGCAGCAGGAGATGGAGGCCACTGCCAGCCAAAGCCAGGACGCGGGTTTGCTGGCATGGCTCGGGCCGTGGGGGAAGCCCACACATCTGAGCCCAGAGAGCTGGAAACACCTCCAGGAGCAAACCATTTGACTTCACACGTGGTTGCTCATGTTGCATTGCATTCCCTCTCAGGTGATGCCGTGGCCTCAGAGGAGGGGCAGACCCTGCACGCCATAGCCCCCCGTCCACTCAAAAGGTCACGCAGCTGGGAAGGTACAAAAGCCCCGAAGCAGATATTTTTATTTCATTTTTTAATGAGTTGCGTCAATGCTATTCAAGCAGAGCTGTCGCGGTGCCCGGTGAACACCTGCCAGAGCAGACGCGGTACCAGCGGGCGCTCGGCAGGTACAGGAGCAGTGAGCAGGACATCAGGCAGAGCCCGCTGTTTCTCGGGGTTTGGGGGAAAGCCTGGGGAGGAGAGGACAAGAGAGCAGACCCATCTCTCTGTCTACTTACAAGCACTCTCAAGAGCTGACCCCTCGAATGTGCAGGAGCAGCCTCACTTGAGGCAAGTCACATACAGACACTGGAGATGGGGTGATGCTGAATTTCTTGACAATTTTAGACTCAGACTTTAAATATAAAGGGCCAGATCTGATTTCTAGTGTGGAGGTCTGCTGACTTGGCAGTAATGTATACCTACAGGCCTGCACCAGAAAACATTCAAGACCCCCCTGTCTCGGATCCCAGGCTGCAGGACTGACCCCTGTGTCTGGACATTGCTGCTGAGAAGGCAGTGCCCGCAATGTAGCTCAGACACTGTAGACCCCAAGCAGACCCAGAAGCATCAAGACAAAAATGGGAAACAAACCTTGGGACACATGACAAAAGGTTTTCCCCCGGGACTAATACTTTCACATCACATCTCATACCCTTTCACATCCACATACTGGAGGGCTCACAGCAACAGCAGAGCTTCACGTCTGCGCTTCAGGGTTTCTTTTCTTCACCCACTAGCTTTGGATCTGTCAGTTACTCTGCAAAAGTCAGATTGAGACGAAAAAGGGGGAGAGTGATAGAGGGAAGGACAGCAAGGAGTAACTCAGGGTGGGCAAACTACCGTTAGCGAAAGGATTATTACGTTTCTCTGTTACATAGAGAAATTCTAATGGATAATAAAGAAAGCAACAAAGTTCATCGCTGGTCTGGCGCTGTGTCACTGCATGCTGGGAGTTACATCTCGGGAGGGCAGTTCATTTGATCCGTGGGCATCATTTTCTCAGTGTCAATCTTGTAGGACTGGAGAACGCTCTTCAGGTGCTCCACAGTTTCTGGGTGCATCTCGGGAGCTCTTGATAGAATCCAGGCGTAGTCAATGTGGAAGAGCCAGAGGATGTTAGTGCAGGAGTAAACCAGTGAGTAGTTTTCATAGTCGGTGGAGATGACCCAGTATGGGGCAGAAGGCATGACTAGGAGAAAGAAGGGCACCGTGAATGCCACGGGTAACTGACTCTGGACTATTCTGCAGCACTAGAGCCATGGCTCCTGCTGCTGTTCCCCCTTTTGCTGCTCCTGAGCCACATAATTGTTGTCAGTACAGGGAGATATAATTTATAAAAGCCTATCAGGACTCCTTGTTCTGCCCAGGTGACTCAAGAAAGCCACAAAGCCCCAACCAGGAAGGACTTGTTGGAAAGTTAACACCATGACCTGAACAGCTTGGCCAGGCGAGCGACAACCAGCCCAGCTGGTACCTGCGTGAGGGTGCTTGCTGGCAGGAGGGAGCTGTAGGGCTGGGAGCTGGCACCGGTGATCTGAGGAGCACAAACTACCACCTCCCTTCTCACCACCTACTGCCCCACACAGCCAGCTGGACCCCAGGCGGTGGGAATCACTTTGACTCGGTCCATTCCACCAGCACCAGCCCCCTGGGCCAAATTCTGTTCTGCATCAGGCTGCTATGCCCAAAGCATCTGCTCTGCTGAGGGACAGTCGCTCCAGCTTCAAACCATCAGGCAGGAAGCAGAGGTGGGTCCAGCAGGCAGGTGTAAGTGCCCTGGGATTTATTTCTGATGCTGGGTGATGTCCTCTGAGGCTCATGTCGAGTGAGGATGATGGGGGTTGGACACCGTGTGGGCAAAATGGCTGCGGGCGATGCCTTAACAGGGCACGGCTAAGTCTGGCTGTGCTTATGAATGATGGTTGTCCTTTACAAGTCCCCCTGTTCCACCCATTTCTCCAAATAACCCGTCTGGGTGGGTGCTATGAGACAGCCCAGGAAAAGGTGCGAGGGAGCCAAGGGGAGACTTCTGCTCCCTGTCCAAGTGTGGCTGTGGACAGAGGGAGGTGCTGTGCAACCAGAATAAAATGTGCTGCCCCTCAGCAGGCCCCTGTTGTGTGTCGCATTGACCAGGGAAGAAAAAGCTAACAAAACCACATTAGTAACGGTTATTAAAAGTCACTTGTAAGGAGAGGCAGGGTGGGATAGAAGCTATACCGCTGTGTTCAGAAAAACAAGCCCATTCCTGGCCCTTGCAGCAGTTGTGGAGCTGCTTTTCTCACCAGCCTCATCTGTGAAACGACCTGGAGGGAGGGTAATGCTGCTCATCTTTCTTGCTTTGAGATCAATTAGTGAAGAGTGCCTCTACCCTTGTGGGGGCCGTTGCTGTAACTGATGTATAAATATCACCAAACCACTGCCTGCTGGTCACAACCTCTGTCCTAACCCTTTGGAATTGCCCCATGGTGCTGCACTGAAGCCACCCTATCAGCTTCACCTCTTGGGTTCCTCGTTTTCCATCCCTGGTGCCACGGCAGCAGTGCCTGCTCCGTGCCCTCCCGCCATGCCCAGCCCTCAGCACGACCCTCCCAGCCACACACTTACACCAGTTAAAGCGGACGCCCAGCTTGGCCGGCTCCTTTACATCCATGTGCATGATTTCTCCTTCAACTTCGTTGACTTTGCCATTGGAACTAAGGGGAGAATGACAAGGTGAGAAAGAAAATTGGGTGAGTTTGAAATCACTATTTTTTTTTTTTCTTCCCTTAAATCATCCTTCCTGATGCGTCCACCTGCCAAGAGGTGGCTGAAACATGTACCAGCAAACCACAGCATCCCTGGAGGGACAACTTACTCCTGGGGATGGTTTCCCAGGGGCAACCCAGGGCATACCAGGTCCTGGACCAGGAACAGTGGGGCAAATGGCACCCCAGGGTGCCTCTCTCCAAGTGCTCTTCAGTGTCACGGGGGGGTGACAGAGAAGAGGGAGTGGAAGACCCCTCTGCATGGGACAGGAGGATCCCAGCACTGATTTTGGATGTGCCAAGGGAGCAGCCTAACTCCGGCTGATTGTGGGAGGCATGTGTGCACATCTGTTTAATCACCTGTGTTTTTCCAGGTCACAGCACATTCTTCCGCACACAAATTACCTGTCCCTGCTTGGTGAGCCAGGGTTTGTTTCACTGCTGGTGCAGAGCACTGCCCTGCTGGCAGCAAGCCCTACGACTCGGGCTGCCCATCTTATAATTGCATTTTTCCCTGGATGCCTCAAGCCCTGGACGCTGCCTGTGGGGCAGGAAAGTGTCACACTTCCCCGTGAAACAGGAACACTGAAGGCGGCAGCAGCTAATGCTGCCAGCAGCAAACAGAGGTCAAGGGGCTGATGCTGGAGCCACGCACAGTGTCCACCTGACCCAAAATATTCCCGATATTTCGGGGTCCTGGGCTGCTGCAGTGGTGACTGAATGGACAGATTAATCTCCTGCAGATTAATGCAGCCACAAATAAATGTCCAGCTGTTTGCCAGGAGCTGCCCTGGCAGTGGAGCTGCGGAGACAGTGCTGCGGGGTCAGCGGGCGGCATGGACGCTGCTCTCTGCCAGACACAAGGGATGTGATGCTGCCTTGTTGTTATTGTGAGCCAGAACAAAGTCCCCATGGCATGCCAGGAGCGCAGGGGACGGCGCTGCGTTTGCCACTCGCTCCCTCTCATTCATTCAGCCACCCACAGCAATACCCAACGACAGCCGGGGCTGGTGATGGACATAGATTAATTAATATCTGCATTGGTCCTCGCAAAAAGCCAAGAGGGCTCGGGATAATTGAGGCTATCAAGTATAATAAAGAGAACAATCAGTATTTTCACTTTGTTCATTGATTTAAACTGGCAACGATTGCTGAGCCCCTAACACAGCAGTTACTACCAGTGCAGGGTAGAGGCTCCAGGAAAAGGCTGACAAATATTTGCTTAAGTAAAAATGACCGGTGTGCTTCACCTTCCCTGCTCCCTTCGTCGGGTCCCTTTACTCTGGAGCAGAGAGGAGCACAGGGCACAGGCACCTCTCAGCACTCAGGGGCACAAGGTGGTGGCTGCTGTCCCCTAACCAGCCCCCCCATGATCCCCCCAGGACAGGATCTGGGGCATTCGGCTTCCCAGCCATCACTGGGGATCACAAACCAGTCAGGGGGGAGATGCAGGCTATTTCACACGGGGGTCACCATGTGCGTTTGATCTATTTTCTCATTACTCACCTTGGACAATGAGACAGAGACCTGGTGAGCCTCATGGAGGCACCAGAAGAGACCAGAGACCCACACTTCTGCCATAACTGCAGCAAAGCCCATTATCCCAGCAGAGCTACTGCAACCACAGGGTGACTCCCCAGACCCAGAAACAGGTAATTTGGAGAAAAATGACCACCCAGGATGGCAAGAGAAGTGTCAGGAGTTCCACCGCCACAGCAAGGACACGACCTGAACGCAAACACTTACAGCAGCTCCTTGTTGATCACCTTGAACTTCCCGTTCTCCTTCAGCGAGTAATTTGCCTGGATGCAGCTTCCTTTCTCGAAACTTGAGGGCAGCTTCTCTATCTCGTACCACTTCCCCAAATACTGACAGAAGAAAGTCCAGAGAGGCGCTTTTAGCACGAGAGGGCTGAGGCAGAGCAGCCCAGCTCGTTTGCTAGCACTGTTTTGCCTGCTTAATTCATTCCAGTACCCACTCAGTGCCCTCCCAGTGGTGTGGGAGGCTGCAGGGGGTTACTGGGACCATGGACCTGCTCTGGCAACTCTGGCACAAGGTGTTGAGACCGAACCTGCCAACCCCCCCACCATGCACCCAGGCAGTTTGCCATCTGTCCCGTGTGCCCTTAGCCTAGCTCACTACCCACTGTGAGAGTTTTTTAGGAAGCTTTTCACACCTTGTTGATATCGAAGTCTTCTTGGACTGATGGATCTGGGCACGGTCCCATGTGAAACATCTGGCCCTTCCCAAAGCTGAAGAGACCGAGCAGGACCAAGAGCCGCACTGCCGTGCCCAGCATGGCTGCGCTGGGATGCGGGTGGGAAACAGACCTGGGGAGGAGGAGGAACATAGCTGAGCTGGGGCCTCCCTGGAGCAGAACTTTGCATGAAACACGGCAAGAAAGAGAGGACACCTGCGGCAGGGCACCTCAGGGTCACGGTGAGGAGAAAAGGACCGTGAGAAGAGCACAAAGGCGCTGTGCCAAATAAGTCTCCAGCCCAAAACGGCCTCAAGCCCTGCCTGCGCTCAGGCTGTGTCCTGCAGCTCTGCAGGCAGCAAGGCAATGCCAGGTGAGAGCAGTTGTACCCATCACCCACACCTGGCAAGATGCAGGGGTGATAAAGCCCTGAGGACACACAGAAGCATCATCATCTGTCCAAAGCTGAGGGAAGGGGAAATGCAGGAATGTTTGCTCTAAAATGCTGGAGCAGAAGTAACATGCTCCAAAGCTGGGACCAAGCCAGGGACCTAGGACATGGAAGCAAGCAGTAGACACGTGCAGGACCTCCAGTGAGAGGGACATCCCCACGTGTGCCAGGGCTGCAAGGTGGTGGGAGAGACAGTGCAGCTGCCTCCAGGGGGTCTTTGTGTGCCAGGAGGTACACAGTACCGTGTGGCGGGGAAGTTGGTCAAGACTCAAATCAGCACCAAATAAAGTATGAACCAACTCCCAAAAACATGCTGCGAGGAGGGAAAGGACACGTTTTCCTGTGGAGCAGAAGTGGGAGCTGTGCAGCTCACCCCCGAGCAGCCCCTGGAGCCAGGATGCAGCCCATGGGCTCTGCTTGGGTTGGTTGGCACCTACAGACCCTGAAGCACGGGGCTGTTCTGCTCCCCTGGCCAGAAACTCCTCCACAGTGACAGTGGTAGCTTTTTCCCCAAGTTTAAAAGAAAGAGTCCAGCCTGTCTCCGGCCACAGGGCATGGGTCCCACTGCGGACACAAACACGGCTCCCGTTCTGAATCTCTTCATTAAGAAACATACCTTGGCTGATGAGGCGGAGTGATGCTCTGCGGAGGACCAGGGCTGCCAGGAACAGCTCTGTGGCGAGCTCTCCGCCTCGTCGTTTTATAAGCGCGCTGGGATCATCATTATTCAGCGGCAGCACAGGCCACTCCCTGGCCCTCCACGCGTTTTGTTTTTTTGGCCGGCCAGTCAGCTGCCTCCGATCTGCAGCTGGTACGAAGCTGGAGATGGGCTGCGACTTGGCTGCTCACCCAGGCAAACAAAGGCACCCCACGTGTCTGGGTATCGCTCTGCAGCTGTGGAGCTCTCCGCCGTTTGGCCGCCCATGAGAGCCTGGGACCTGGGTGCAAACAACAGGGGAAGGGGAAAAGGAAAAGGGCCACAGCCTTTGGGGTGGGCTGGGGACAGCAGTGGCTCCCGTCCTGCTCCCTCTGGCCCAGCAGCACCCTCCCAGGGGGGACATGCAACCTCCTTGAGGGCCACTTGAGACCTCCAGGCCACTGCAATGTCCTCGTCCCCATCACAGTCACTCACAGGAGTTCATGGGGAGGATTAAGTAGCAGGAGGCATCACAGGCTTGTCTGGGGAGCTGCAAGACCCCTCAGCAATTTTTCTTCTAGACTTTTACATCTCATCAGAAGGAAAGATGCTGGTGCAATTAGTTCTGTGCTGACCTGGCAGTTTTTCCAACAGGTGCCCAGCAAATGCCTTTGACAGCAGAGCAGCCATCTGTGAAGGCAGCCGGTCCCAAGGGTTATGCAAGGAGAGTTAAGTAACAGACAGGATGCTCTCTGTGTTTAATTACATTTTCTTTTAATCTGATCTCTGTTGAGACTTTCTCTCTAGGTACGTTTTTACACACTGCACCGCATGCCTCACTCTCACATGCACACACACACTCCAGAGCCCCTGGCTGCCCAAATGCCACCCCAAGAGCCACAAATAGCTCCATCCTGTCCCATACCAGGGCTGTGCCCTGAAACACAGCCACAGCCAAGGTGCCCCCAGGACCTCAGTGGCCATCACGGCTAAGCATTTCTCATCCAACACAGACCCAGCAGTGCTGGCTGGGAGTGAAGAGCTCAGGGGAGCACCCACTTCATGGCCCCATAGCAGTGCTTGGCACGGGGCAGGGGAGCACATGGGGACTCCCTGCCTGCACCCAGCTCCCTCAGCAGTTTGGCAGCCACCAAGTGTGTGTCCTTGATGGGGTTGCTCTGGCTGCCCACGTCAAAGTCAGCGGTGTCCTGCAGACCCTCTGCAAGCCCCACGTTCATCTGCAGCTCTTGTGATACAAACAGGTTAGCAATCACAAAAACCCTGGACAGATGCCCTGACCTGGATGGTAAAAGCACTGCTGTGCCATAGTGCAGTGTGGAGGTGACATCAGGCCCCCCACTTCAGACCAGCAAACTCAGTTTTTCTCCTGAGCTTGGCTGCCTGCATCCTGCAGAACAACCAGAGGAGAAAGCGCTGCAGAACAGCCGGCCTTGGCCACAGCAGAGCATTTGCCCTGTGTGCGTGAGGGCAAGCATGTGGAGGTGTGTCCGTGTGTGTACTCACATCTGCACTCTCCTGCAGGAGTACTGTGTCCAGCTTTGGAGTCTTCAGCATAAGAAGGACATTGACCTGTTGGAGAGGGTACAGAGGAGGGCCATGGAGATGATCGGGGGTTGGAGCACCTCTCCTATGAAATCAGGCTGAGAGAGTTGGGCTTATTCAACCTGATGAAGAGAAAGCTCCCTGTAGACCTTATAGAAGCCTTCCAGTATCTGAAGGGGGCCTACCAGAAAGATGGGGAAGAACTTTTTACAAGGGCAGGTAGTGATAGGACGAGAGGTAATGGCTTCAAACTGGAAGAAGGTAGATTTAGATTAGATATCAGGAAGAAATTTTTCACTGTTGAGGGTGGTGAAGACACTGGAACAGTTTGCCCAGAGAAGTTGTGGATGCTCCATTCCTGGAAGTGTTTAAGACCAGGCTGGATGGAGCTTTGAGAAACCCACTCTAGTGGAAGGTGTCCCTGTCCATGGCAGAGGGGTTGGAACTAGATGGTCTTCAAGGTCCCTTCCAACCTAAACCATTCTATGAACTGAGGACTCCCTGGCCGTGGTGCCAGCAGTTCTGATGAATATTTTCACCTTGCTGCGGCAGAAGGGGCTTGTGCTCGCTCTGACCATCAGGCAGTGTCCAGCACCCAAGGGATGCCCTGCAGTGCTGGCCCTGCCAGTGCTGCACCCAGGTGGCCAGGAATGGCAGTTTTGGATCCCAGCACCCTGTGACCAAGGTCACACAGGAGCAGTGAGGTGTTCACCCAGCCACACTCCGTGAAACTGCTGCAGGAACATGCATTCACCTGGGACATAGCCCAGGAGGTGACAAGGGGCCAGGAGCCAGCGAGGACTGATATTCCTGAGCCACATGAGAGCAGAGATGGCATGTGGGGTGGGCTTTGTTGTAGCCATCAGCTCCCTCGCAGCCAGCACCAGCAGCACTGGAAGCAAACCTATGACTTGGTAGGAGATGCAGGGGTCACACCTCCAGCATCTTCAGAAGCCCAGGTGCTGCAACGTGTAGAGCCCTGCTCCTCCGCTTGGCTGCTGCCAGCCAAGGGGCACCCGACGGTGCCGAGGCACCGCACCCCTGGAAGCACAGGTGATGAGAGCTGACAGCCGAGCTCGCTGCCGACTGCTGGGACCTGTCTCCACATGAGCAATGGCTGCGCCTTCCCCAGGGGCACATTTCTGGGCTCTGCCTGACCATGGCAGGAAGCACCCAGGTATCTGCTGGGTTCCCGTGCTGGGACAGAGCAGGCTCAGGCTCTTGTAGCTGAGTCCCTGCTCAGGCATCCAGGCCAGAAGGTGTTCAGAGGCCATCCCACCTCCAACACCCACCAGCACTTCTCACCCACACAGACCAGGGCCCTGCTCCGTGTCCCGCCTGTCGTTAGCCCAGAGCAGGACTCCGCTCATCAGCCCGTCCACCTCCAGTGGACACCAGAGCAAGGGTTCAGGGAAAAGCATAACCTTATAATTGCACCTAATTGTGGGGTGGGGAGAAGTCCTCTCCACCTGGTAAGCTGTTTGTAGCCTGGAGCAGAGGAGGGGAGGCACATCAAAGGGCAGGAAGCTGGAGCAGGGGTGGGAGGACAGGAAGGAGGAGATCTCGGGGGGGGAAACCAGGGCAAAGGGGGGGGCACCAGGCACGCTCTGGGTGCTTGGTGCAAGAATGAAGCCTCCCCCACATTTCTGGGTGATGAGGCAGCTGGAAGGCTGGTGTGCAGGGTGCCTACAGAGCAGGAGGAGGTGAAGTGCTGCAGAGTAAGGTGGAGCTGCAGATAAAATCCAGCCAGCTGTCCCAGGTGGGACAGCCCAGTGCCGCACCACTCCTGGAGCTCTACCTGCAGGTAACCTGGCTTAGCGCAGCAGTGAGATTGTCCCATCCCACACACCGGGCCACCCTGAAATCAGCTCCTGGGACCCCAGAGAAAGGCTGTCTTACCACTCTGTGTCCCCCAGCTGGGATTTCAGCAGCTGCAAAGAAGCCCCCAGCAGCTTTGTACGTGCCATGGGATGGAAGAGCAGTGGGAGTGACACCATCATCTCAACCCTGATATGAGATCCAGTCCAGGCCTTGACGTTACTTGGGTCAGCCTAGAAACTGCCCAAGGTCTCACCAGTGCTAGAATCCTTTGGTGAAGGCACTGCAGGGACCAGGAGCTCTGGGACACCACCAGCTCCAGCCCTGGGAGCCACTAGCCCAGGAGTCCCTGCCTCTCTCCCGCGAGGAAGCTTTCATCTCCAGATGGTGTCTGAGCAACCCAAACGCACAGGGGGTGGAGAGCTGCCGTGGTTGTGGCCACTTTGCACCATTTTGCATGAAGAGATCCTGCCTTCAGGCCCGCTGCCTTTGAAGCCCTGGTGTCGGAGCCTCTCTGCAGGACCTGCAGTGTCGACGCATCACATCCTAGGACCCAGGATATCCTGGGAATCCTGAGACTCCCACCACGGAGACGCCGTTGTTTGCATGGACAGCCCTTCCTGCCTCAGGAGATGCCTTCCCTCCCTTCTCTGTCTTATCTCCCGCGAATTCATTTTCGTTGTTTTTCTCCTTCCTCTAAAGGCAATGGGGCTTTGGGCTGCCCAGACCAGTTGCCACATGTCTATAGAGACAAAAATGAATTTGCAGGAGACAAGACAGAGAAAGGGCAGGCAGGTGGGAATTTTCCTCTGTTTCTAGGAGTGGCAGAAAGTGCTTTGAAATCTGTTCATGCAAAATGGTGTAAAATTTCAAATTACAGTTATGACACCAAAGGAAGTAAATAAACTCTGGAAGCATCAACTGGCCTCTGGGATATGGGAACTGGGTCCAAGGCAAGTGTACGAAAGATGTAGTGATTCATGTATTTACAATTAGTGAGTAGCTCTCCACCCTGGAAATTATCCAATTAAGTATTCAAAACACAAGAAACCAAAGCGAGATACTTAGGAAGTTGGAAATTTAAAAAAGTTATTATTATTTAAGGGACAAACCCTGTCACACAGGACCAGCAGCGGTTCTGGCTGGGCTCTGAGGAAGGCTCCCTGACGTGCTTGGCACTGCTGCTGAGGTCCAAGTCCCTGGAGAGAGGAGCCAGAGGGATCCCTACTTTTCTGAAAGTAAAAAACCAAAACACAGCAAAGAAAAACAAGGCCAAAGAGGTACAAAAGAGGTACAAGGCAAGTCTCCACAGCCAGAACTACACTGCAGAGCCGGAGCTGGACCAGCGACTAAGCTTTGGCCCAGAGGCATCTCACCACTGCAGATGTGGTCACAATCAAAACCAGAGTCCAAGCAGTGCACTTAACCCTGGCTTTTGAGTATGTCCAAAAATGTCCTGCACCAGAGTCAGCCTTACACTGCTAAATAAGGTTGGGGTTTTTTGTTTTGTTTTTTTCTGCTAGGTTATCACAGCATACGTATGGCAGGTACCGTGCAGCGCAGGCGCTCAGCCAGGTTTCATTCTCACTGAGAGGAGCGAGGAGCCGCGCAGCAGAAGGGGGCAGAGTAGGACTTCTCCAGATCCCATGGCAGATACCAGACTCCCGTGGGCCCCGGCCGTGCATGCCTCCTCAGGTTTAGGTGCTGCTGGGGCTGGGGGCCCCGGCTGCTGCAGCTTGCCTCAGGGTGCTGTAAAAAATGTCATTAAACATAGTAGAGAGCGCCTTCTGCGAGGGGATTTTCTGTTCTCCCGGAGGAGGTGCAGTGATCTGCTCACGGCATCGCCAGCTCTGCCCGAGAGATGCCCAAGTAAGGCTATTTAAAGCCCACAGCCCTGTTTTCTGCAGCTAAACCATATTTCAGCACTTAGCTCAGGAACGCATAAATGGAGTTACACGATTATATTTTCTGTGACCTATATACGACCTGTATCTTCCTCGCGACACAAATTTATAATGTGTGGGTAACCACAGCTCCGCTCACGGGAACAGAGAACAGACTCTGGCGCATTAAGAAATCTCCTGGAGGTTGTGCCATCCTGCCAGCCTGGTGAGAAGCCCTCCAGCAGGGACCCAGGATCTCCTGCTGCAGGAGCGATTCTCTGCCGACTTCGTCAGCAACTCGCATCAGCTACCAGGAGAGTAGGAATCACCCACGGAGCGAGGCCACAGGGCGGCCTCAGACCCCGAGATATCCCCCGTTCCTTCCCCGCAATGCTGTTTTATACCTGTTTTATATATACACCAGGAAGATCTGGATCCGAGGGCGGCACTTTGGCCCCGATGGACCTCTCCAACAGCCACCACAGTGTTTCCAACCCCCATCTCTGAGCCCCCCAATCTCACACCACGGGTCAGAGGAGAGAATTTTAAGAATCCCTTTTCTGAAAGAGCAAGTCACATCCCTCCACACAGGCTGCAGAGTGCAAAGACACTGGCATATGTGTTTGGTTTTGCCCATGAATAGCTGCACTGAGGCCACCGAGCCCGAGCACACACGCCTTGTACTGAAACACAGGCCTAAGTGTTTGCTAGACCGGAGTTTACATTATACAGAAAATAACATAAATTCAGCGGTGAATGCTCTGACTTTGTTTCACTACACAGTTACAGTCTGAAACGGCACAGAGATGCCATTCACAGCGAGTTTCATTCAAACAAGTTAGGAGATTTTAGGAATGACTAGTTTAGACAATATTAAAAATGCTTTTATCTGTGCTGCGCCCTGGGGATACTAGCCAGGCATGTATCTCAGTGTGAAGAGACTTGGGGTGAGACAATGAGTGTTTTATCCAATTAACTTGAATTTCTCTGGAAACAGATGTCACACCTTCCATTCCCAGCCTTAATTATTGTTGCAAAATGGGAAGCGGATAGAATCGAACAAAAGTTTCCCACACCAGGACAGATGCACAGGAGTGTGGGAATTTCCTTGGGATGCAAAGGAGCAACCCGGGACTGTTTTGGAGTCTGTCAGTGCCTGAGCACAGACAGCTGGAAGCTGGAGCTGCCTGGACCCGGAGCTGGACCTGGCCATGCCATGTGTGCCCCTGGCTCCTGTTGATGCTGCTCTCCTGAGGGTGCTCCCAAAGCTGGAGGGAACCAGGCAGCTCACGGGTGGCTCAGGGGTGGAAAAGCGCCAGCAATGCAAAACGAAGGTCCAGATGGGCTCTTTGGATAGAGCCTCAGGGACTCACTTGTCGATAAAGGTATGCAGCAAGAGTATATGCTGGGAGGGGATGAGGTTGGGACTTAGTGTGGGGGCTGAGAGATGTGAGGAAGTCCAGGAGGAGAGGTGATTCCTGCGTGAGTGTGTGGTGCAGCAGCAGCTCCCAGTAAAAGCATCAGCACCATCCCCACACCAGTGCTGGCCCCAAGAAAAGTCAGTGCTGGAGTCACTGGTTGGGACAGACAGACCACTACACCCAGCGCATGACTCCATCCTGCATCTCCTCTAAGCCACCTCGTGCCACAGAACCAAGCCACTGCACTATCTCATCCTCTTTAAAGATGGCCATTACCACCTCGAAGCCTTTCCCAAGTCCCTGGGCAGATTTCTGCAGGCACTTTCCCATTACCAAAGTGCACCTCAGCTGTACCAGAGCACTTGATCCCCATCTTCTTCTCTGGAGGGCTGCCAGGGTAAGTATCTGCACAAGAGTTCATGCCCTGCTTTCTATAGGGAGAGGAGCCATAAAGCCATACTCCAGATACCCACTGGATGTCTCTGGTGGGATGCAGTGACTGCCACGTCCCTCCCTGCAGTACATGATGGAGCCATGGGACCTTATCAGGGTGCATTCCCTCTCCCAACAGCTCCCTGGTTAGTCACGCTTCCTGGAGCAACGGCTGCATCTCATTAGCGTTGGGAAGGGAAGGTGCTTTGCTGTGCTCGGAATGCTTCAACACCCCCGAGCAGGCAGAAACCAGGAAGGAGATGCAAAGACATGCAGTGCTGGCAGCCTGCTGACCGATTGTCATAGTAACCCTGGTTAAAGTCCCACCAGGAAAACGACTTCTCCTACAGCACTTGACCCCACGAGGTGACGGGTACCACCAGCACCCCTGGGAGCATGATGGCTCTGGCAGGGAGGCCCTGGAGTTATGCAGTCAAAGACAATGTAGAGCTTTCCCCGAAGCTGCAGTTCAAGGTCCCTGGGCAAGGTCCCTGTGGGGTGATGGTTAACCTCGGTGCCCATTTAAAAGCAGCATAACAGTGTTAATGTCTGCCCTCAACCCTGGCACCTTCCTCCCTCAAGACATAAAAAGTTCAGAGGACTTTATTGGCCACTTGTAGCAGCTTTCACATGGAAGCCCAGAAGTGCCACATTTTTTTATTCTACAACAAAAAGTAATTCAGCCCGTGGCAAGGGGGATAACACCTATTCTGGCATCAGTTATACAACAAAATGAGTCAAACAGCACTGCATTGAAACGTGTACTTTTTGTTTTTCCACTTCCCAACACAGACAGGGCGGTGGCAAAGATGGCTGGGATGGTAAGGGAGCTTGGCACAGGCAGAGTGATTTGTTCAGGACAATTAGCAAAGCCAGTGGCAGGGCCAGGACCAGAAGTGCAGTATCTCGGTCCTAGGCAGGAGTCTTTCTGTTATACCACTAAAACAGACCAGCTCTTACCTGGTTACTCCCCCAAATGCCTGCTCTATAATCAAAGCAGAGATTCTTCCTTTCATTTTACTTGTTTCTGCTTTTATTGGTACCTTGACAAACAGTGAAGGAAGATTTGCTGGGCTTTCAGGTGACCAGAGCTGCTCCAGCTGCGTGCTGGACCTGGTGAGGACTGGGAAGCTTCACTGCTCTTCACAGCATCATCAGCCAGGTCCTGCACAAGAAAAAGCTTTCGGACAAGGGGCCCAAACACCTGATACGACATGCTTGGGGGATGACAACACACAACCTTGTGCCATTCTGACTGGGAACAGGCAGGCACAGGGGAAGACAAGAGCATGGAATGGGTAGGCAGACCAAACGCCACCATGTGCTCTTCAAAGAAAACCCATTATACTCACCGTATTGGGGCCAATTTCATGATGCAAGGGCTATGAATCTGCAAAGCTGGCAATGACATAGCAGAACCACTGAGTCCTAGAAACCTAGGACTTAAAAATACAGATATTTTTCCAAAAAGGCAGAAAGCGTCAGACTTTCTCCATGTGAGTTCCTTGGGGCTGGAAGCTGTCTGGTGGCAGGGGCTCCTTCATTACGGATAATCTGAAAATGCCTCCCTGACCATACCTAGGGGACTAAAACACAAACATCTTCTCTGTTAAGGGCAGAAAAAAAACGATGCTGTAAATCTGCAGGCAATGGGGTGGGCAGAGACCCAGCCTGTTACTGCCCTGCTGGCACAAGGTGCTGTGAGGCAAACCGCCCCCAGGGAACCAAATTAAACCACCCTGAGGGAAGCGAATTTCGGCAGGATCACTGCAGCACGTGCACAATAACCGCACCCAAACACTGGTGGGGCCAAGCAGTGTGCCCAGCACTGCCAGTGGGCAGCTCCAGCGAGCCAAGGCCACCAGCCAGCCCCACACTGTGCCTCCTGGTAAGCCTCCGTCAGGGCAAAAGTAGTATTTCATCGTTCTGAGGCGAAGACGGGGGTCTGCTCCCTTCCTCAAAGAGTGCCAGGGAAGAGGATGCTGTAGCTGGATCAGCAGTGTCCCTGTGGCCCTTCCAGCACTGCTGAGAATGAATTAACTGTGTCTGGCTCCAGGCCAGGCCCCGGAGGTGGAGCTGGCTCCATTACAAATTCTCCTGCTATTTGTAGCATCTCCCCAATCCCCAGGGCTCCAGCTGCTGGCGGAGAAACCTGCTGGTATCGGTTTTGGTTTGTTTCTAAGACATTTCTCGGCACTGTGGTTGCACAAGAAGCTGAAAAGTCATGTTTCAAAACCCCAGGCAGAAGGATGGGTGCTGCCGTTGCTAGCACAGCACCACCGTGCTTGGGGGGGTGTCTCCAAGCTGGAAAGATAAACCCATCCCAGGTTTCCCAGGTCTTAAAGTGTCTATAATGGCAATCAAGGCTCCTGTGTTTCAGGGTGCACTGGGTGGCACTGTTGCAGAGCTGGGTGCCAATCAGCAGAGCTCCCTGCAGAAGCAGTGAGGGAGCGATGGTGTCCCGCTCCACCACACTGCCCTGGCTGCACAGCCAGCATCTCTCTGTGCAAGGCAGGACCTCAGCAGCTTTCCGACCTGTTGTGGCTACTGCAGAGATCTTCAGCACAGCTTCCTAATCTTCATTTGCCACGTTTAACACTTTTGGGTTTTTTTTTTTCCCCTAACTGATAGCACTGATTGATGTTTTTCCTTGGTTTCTTCCCAAGGAAGACAAGGGACCCTGGGGGAGGCAGCCCACCCGAGAGGTGCCGAGTCCCCACATGGAGACCTTTGGGAGCAAGCAAAGCACTGCTGGGGCTGCAGAACTAAAGCCCTGACCTAGGGCAGAGCAGAGCTGCCCTGGGTAACCTCCCATGATGTTTTCAGGGCTGTTGCTGTGTGTGAAAGCACTGCCATCATTGGCCTCCTTTTCCCAATAGCAGTTCTGGCAGTGGCACCGTTCCTCAGCTGTGGCTTCAAAGCCAGGTAAGCAAGAAGTGCTTCTCAAATCTTAAACTTTCCACTAACACCTATCAACTCCATCCCAGGTGTCAAAGCAGTAGGTTACACAGCAGATAGTACCAACATGCCACAAGTCAGTCACACGCGTCATCGGGACAGAAACAGGAGTATCCATCAGCTTGGGCCTGCCATGCAGAAGAGAACAGCCACTTGCTAACACTCTGGCAACCCCTCTGCTGGTTTTTTTGCCAGTTGTCAGTGACCAGTGAGCACCTACAGGACCACCACTTGGGAGGAACACGGCACACAAATACCCTGATGGTCAGCATCAACTAAGAGAAATCACAACTCACTGCCTACAAACATTCCTCCAAATGCTGGGGTTTCCCCGTCAGCCCAGCAGACTGTCAAGCATCGTTCCCATTAGCACTACATAGCTTGCACTGGTACAGTACACCTCCTGCCAGCTCTGTGGCTTTTTGAGCTCTTCTGCCACATCAGAACAGCAAACCTACAACATCAGCCACTCGTGACAGCGGTAAAGACCTCTGAAGCCCGGAGGAAGAAGCGTACGTTCCCATCCCCTGTGTAGCTCACTGTAGAGATAAACACACACAGGACCATCCATAAGGGATCTCCATAGCAACTTGCTGCTTCTTACCTCTGCCTGAAATGAACCACTTCCTCTAAAGCTCTCACCACTCAGAAGAGACTTCTAGTTTCTCTAGTTTTAGAGATGATCTTTATTCACTTCACCCACAAACTTTTTGTATTCTAACCTGTTTCTTTGCTGCTAGTGGAGGTTTCATGGTGGGGCTAAACCAGGAACCAGAGGTGCCATGAGGTCTGGGACACACACTGGGACTTGCCACTGCTTTGGGACTTGGTTTTTGGTCAAGACAGAAAGGACCTGAAGCTGTCTGGAGTATTCAGACTCGCAGCGCTTGCCTGGGAGACCCCACCCAGGCAGAAGCCAGCTCAGGCACTGACAGCTCACCCGAGCACATCTCAGGGGGCAGAGGAAGGGACTGGGGCTCACATGCTGTGAAATCCTAACCCTGACTCAACCACGAGGTCCTTGCATGGCCTCGGACAATTCTTGGCTTGCAAGTCTCCGTCCTGTCTGTGAGAAGAGCTAATCCTAATTACCAGGCAGCTGTAGCGTTTGGATTAGTTACACGCAGAGCGCTGAGGCAATGAGTAATGCCCAGCACCGCTCTCTCAACGCTGTCAGTTGAGGGAAACCACATAAAATACAAACACTGACAGCGTGTGTTTGTAGAGAGGCCTCTCTCTAGCTGCCTTCTGCTGATGAAATGAGTTGTGCTGCCTGTTCTGCTCCAGGCAGTTCTCCCTGAGCCTCCACAGTCCCACCACCTGCTGAACCATCACCACCTCCTTAATTACTGAGCCTAATTAAATCCTGACCTCAGATTCAAAGAGGGTGGGAAAAACCAATGTAGAAACGAGCACTTGAGACACAGCCATGTGCTTTACAAATCTCACAGTTTATTTTTCTCTGTGTAAATCAGTGCTACTTAACATTACTCACATTTCTCAGTGCAGGGTGCAGAAGTGACTACAACAACGCTTAAGCTGCAGTTCAGAGGGATTGTTCTGAGTCCCGGATCCCAGGCAATCTCCACGTGCTTATGATCTGGAATAGAAAAGAACTGCAGCGCCAGCATTTCCAGTAGTTGCAACTACTATAATACAAGCTACCTCCACAGCATCTCTAAGGGAAGCCTGATTTCCTCAGGCATCACAGCTGCATGCAGACTCCAAGCATTTACAGCCAGCAGCGTATAAAAAGTTTATGGCACAGTTTCCGAGTCAGAGCTAGCACAGACAGGTGAGGAAAGAGCAAACAATAGCTCTTTTCATAGCCACTTTACCTCAGATAGGACAAAACAGAACAAAGTTCAGCAGTGGAAAGGAAAGCTGGTCCCTAGAGAAGTCCCAGAAGGAACTAGAAGGGTCCCAGCTTGGCCAGCAGTGCCCACAGCCCACTGACTGCTCCACTAGTGGTCACCACTGGGACAGAAGGAACGGGGCATGAAGCCAGGCAGCCCCAGCACTTGGGAAAATCATTGAAAACCCTCTATATGGCCAACAGGAGAGACCCTTATGAACACTGTGCAAAAGTAGCTTGTATCAGTTACCAGGAGGTTCTCTGAGGAGACAATTATGTGTGATGTGGAAATTTCATTGTGCAATATTTAAAAAAAGAAATGTGTCACTTAAAGCACCCTTCCAGAGCTCATAGCAGGCTACACTAGCTGCATGGTGCTCCATCACCGTTCAAGTGCGGAGAGGATAAAACCAAAAAACTAATTTGGGAAAGCAAGAGGGAGCCTTGCATAGGGCACTGACGTGAGGGAAGCTGCAGGATGGCTGGACAGTGTCTGTACCACAGTTGAGAAATTCAGGCACCAGTACCTACTGTAGCAGTTAAAGGAGCCAAATTTGTTTGCTACATCAGATTTAAGTCTGTCCCACAAAGCTCAGCAGCAGCGGGGGGAGAGGCTGCAGGTCCCAGTACAGGGACTGACTGAGGGATAGCTCAGAGCTCACTTATTATTAGAGGGGCTTTTCCCTGCCCAGCCTGTCTGCGGTCACTGGTTCTGGCAGCTCCTGGCCACAGCGCTGGGAGGGAAGAACCCTTCTTTGCAGAGATCTGACTCTCCCGAGCGAGGTAATGAGGCTGTTTAGAGGCAGTGTTGCTGTTTTCCTGGAAAGAGAAGACAGACACAGCACAGCAGCTTCCTAGCAGTATCACAAAAACAACGGAAGGCTGTGCCTGACCCATTTTCAATCAAATGGAAAACTCTGCTTTTGTTTCCCATTTTAGTTTCTCCCTTCGAGACATCTCATAGCAACAGCTTTGCTCTGCTATTAGCAGCCTGTCCTTGTAAGGAAAAGCAAGAGCCCATTAATGAGCCAAATTTATCACTGGGAGAACTCTGCTGACCTAATTACACTAGCCACATATTTGACCCATTATGTTAACCTTCCTCTGCATCCTCTAGAGTTAAAAGGAAAACACCTTTCAGCTTTAATCAGGACAGCAGAGAACACAAAGAATAAGAATTAGGGAAGAAAAGAAGAACGCCATGCTGTTCTCAGCACCCTACAACACCAGATGTGAAGTCATAACCCAAAGTGAAAGCACATGTGTCTGCAGGGGGAATGCATCAGCAACGGGTGCAGACAGCCCTGACTACGTTGGTACAAGCACTGGAAGGATGCCTGAAGGACAGCCGTTTACAGGGTGGCTCCTGGGATGTAAAGCCAGTCGGCGATGGCAGTGGGCAGGTGAGTCATGACCTGCAGCCTCACCCACCAATAGGTCTCCATGGGATTGTAACGGTTCTTCGGGCACGGGGAAGTGAGCGCGTCGGTGATGTCATTCAAGACCAGAGACATGTCCTTCAGGCCACTGTTAACGAAGGACTTCATGAGGGCCACGTGGCGAGTGAAATACTCCCTCCCGTAGTCCTCCTGCACAGTGTCGCTGGCCCCGCGCCACAGCGCCTCAGCCTGCCGGTCGATGCTGTCCGCCGTCAGGATGCCCGTCGCTGCCACGAAGTTACTGGGCTCAATGAGGATGACTCTGACGCCCCAGCGGTACATCTCCTGCCGGAGGCAGTCGGAGAAGGCTGCCACCCCAAACTTGGAAATGCAATAGCAGGAGCGAGATGGACTCACCATCCGACCCAACATGCTTGTGATATTCACCACACGGCCTAGAGAGAAAAGACGATGGAGAGATGATGGGATGCAGAAGAAGCAGCCAGAACATGCCAGTAAGAAGGTGCTTTGTTAGACGATGCTGATTTGTAAAATCTTAATCTTGAAGAGGTATCCAAATTCCCTGCCAAGAAGCCTTTCTCTCCTGACTCAGGCAAGGCTAGCCCCTGCTCTGACCTCCTCCATGGATGGTACACATGCCTGCCTCTGTATTAAAAAAGATTTACAAAGCACATAAGACATTTCCCTCCTAATCTCCAAGTAGGGGAGTACCCAGATCTTCTGAGGCTACTAGCTGTCTGGTCTCAGATCAGTGTGCTCCACTCCTGCATCTTGCTAGAGAAGTGTTCAAGCTCCCAGCTAGCAGCATTCTGAGCTGGAAAGGCCACAAGACTGTGATGCCACACAAGCATTCTAGTTCTTTCTTTAATCATGACAACTCATCTGCAGCCACTCTGCCTAACACAGCTACATGCTTCTAGACCTCAGCTGGATGGCAGAGACCAGCGGAGGTTTCTCTGACCCTGCATCATGAGCAGCACAGCCCGCTCACCCAGCTGCTGGCCTGGAGCACTACATGACCAGGACAGAGAGGAGACTTGATGTGCTGCTGGCTATGGGGCAGTGAAAAACAATTGTCCTAACTTCCACCCGGAGCCCCCACCAGCCCAACTGCAGAGCTCTGGAAGCTTGTCTTAGATCATGCACTGCCTAGGGGCAGTGACAGCAGCGGTCACTATCTGTGGGTAGCTCTGTCCTTCCCCAAGACAAGACGTGTACAATTATGGTTTCAGATGCACTTACAAACAGGCCCTTGAAATCTCACTAGCTATTTTTACAGAGAGGATTTTCACAGCCGTAGAGCATGACACCCTTCTGCAGCTTGAAATTTTAGCTGAGAAACAAGTGGGTGGTTCTGCTCTCTCATTCCAGGCCTAAGTGCAGCTGGGAGGGACTGTAAGAACCACCTGCTGACCTGATGGGAAAGCTACCTTTTGTAGTGAGATGGGGCTTGTTTAGTGGGTAGTTACTTTCTGGAAACAGTATCTGAGCAATCTTCTCAATATAACCCCTTTCTGTCCTCACAGAACACACAGCTGTGCCAGCATTCGCCCACACATGCCAAATAAAGCATCTCTTCAGAGTTCTGCTCATACTTTTCTTTTTTTTTTTTTTTTAAATATAAACCAAAGACTTTTGATAATACTGTTATCTTGTAAAATATCTAAAATGGTTGTTATTGACTCTCATTTATTCCACCACTACTACCCTGCAATCACCTGTGAAGTGAATAACATGAAGGGAGAAGATTCATTTATCCAAACAACAGCACTTGATGGACTCTGGAGGCTGGGATTATCTTGTCCGGCCTCAAGTCACTTGTTCTAAAGGTGGCCTGGAGTCCTGTGTCATATCTGCCAGCACTGCACAAAGGTCTCTGGTACCCTGGGATGCTTAAGATACCCACCTGCTGTGTAGGTGCCTGGACTGCCTCACGAGTGGCCTGTACTACCAAAAACTTGCACAGCATTCTGAACCCTACTGTCTAGTTAGCCTGCATGCCTCAGACAGCCTCCTTGGACTGCACAGGCATTCCTCGAAGCACGGCCCGAGTCATGATTTTTAGCTACATCTATCTGCTCTGCTGCAAGGGCTCTCTCTCAGCCTTGTCACACTGCCCAGCACGTACCTTTAGCTCGGCGAATGAGGGGCAGGAAAGCCTTTGTCACCCTCACGGTGCCCCACAGGTTGATCTCTGCCACGTTCTTGTAGTTGTCTAAACTTGCAAATTCCACCTCTCCAAAGGTCGAGACGCCAGCATTGTTCACCAGGCCCCACAGACCTGCCAACAAACACATGGTTAAAGAGTGGAACGAGGAAGCGTTGCAGAGAAACAGCTTTCCTTGTTGCTCAAAGTAACCCAACCCCTTGACAAAGAACTGGGCACTTTTGTAGGAAAAAAAAGCAAGGAGATGGAATACACTCTTGATATAAGAGAAGTGAAGCCAGTGGGGCTTGTTTAGAGTGCCAGGGAGAGTGATGGGTTCACACAAGCATTGCCTCTTGGAATGCCTCCTCTAAGGTCAAATTCTGTCCTGCTGGATCTGATTGACCCTCTTTTATGCCTCCCATATGGTCCCAGGTTTGTCTTTACTCAGTGACTTTATCATGGCTTTTGCATTTTGAGGAGCTAGACTTTCCCTCAATTTAAAAAAAAAAAAAAAAAAAAAGAGGAAAGAAAACAAATATCTTGGATTTCTAACCGAGTCACTGTTTTGGAAAGCGCACGGTATTAATCTGCAGGTTCATGGGCCAGTTAACAGCTCCTGCATTTTAGTCCAGCTATTTGGTTTCCCTCAATACTAACCACAGCAGGACATGGCAGACTTACAACCAATCCTTAAAACTACTAGAACTTAAAAATTAACAACTTTTGTGCATGCAGTCATGGCAAAATTAAACTGACTGCACTTACCAAGAGCTTCTGCACTGAGTCCCTTACATGTCCAGGACTCATCAGGTCACTGAGAACTTCACCCTTCAAAGTGATTACTGCAGGAGTCTCAGTGGAAAACATTTGTAGGACTGAGTCTGTCCTTTGTGAATTAGTGGAAGCACAGGACTATGCAGCCATAAACTGCAGGAGGAACAAACAGAAGAGCTGGAACAACATAACAGAGTTCTCCTCATTAGATGTCTTGCTACACACCATGGTTAGTTTTCACTGTGTAAGTACCCAGCTGGAGCCAGGGCCCCTTTTTACTCCCTGACCTTCCTCTTACCACCAAGAACACACATGGGGCTAAGGTGGAGTCTTCAGGTCCAGGGAGCTCTGACATCGCTATCAAAAGCGCCCACGTCATGCCACCCTGTTGATAAAACTTATCAAGCTCGCTCTCAAAAACTTTTGGGCTGTTTGCTCTGCCTCTGCTCCATAGCCTCCCTGCCCTGATGTATGAACACCTTTTAATAATTTCCAGCCTGCATTTATTCATGGTCAGATAGTAACCATGTACTGCACCAAACAGCCCTCTAAGCAAATTGCAATAGTCTACCATTGCCAAATAAATACCAATGAAATTTATCCTCCTGGTGCATTTAAAAACAGCAGTATGCCCTTCCTAGACTGGGTCTCTACTCTCACACTGGCCCTACCCTGTTCCCTGCAAGCTATTGACCAGTTGTGTACAGCAGACCGGAGAAGGTCATGTCCTACCCAGTGATAACAGTGCATTAAACCATTTTCTCATGGTCTGTCCTGGAATGGATTTGCCTATTTCACCATTCCGGCAGCTCCCAGCTCTCACATGGTGATCCCAGCACACCTGCCTCTGACAGACGGTGGTGAATATTGCTCCAGTTCACTGGCCTGCAGCTCTGTCCTCCTCCAAACAACCCCTTTTCAATTCTCACTGAGCCACAACAGCCCCATGGGCTGCTTGGGTTAAGTCATGGCCTGCAGCAAAAACGAAGAAAACATCTTGCTCACCTATCCTTACTTCCAGTTTTATTAATTGAAGTTTCTAAATGGCACAGCCAGGTAGTTCTACTCCTGCTCTGCCCGAGATCCCCTGCCTGTTGCTACTGTACTTACTGAAGCTGCCAGCTTTCATGGGGCAAGATAACTTTGACATTGACACTCCTCTGGCAGCCAGCGCAGCATCTCAGCCTGAACGGGGTCCCCTGGGCTGCTGCAAAGCAAGCTCTAATCGCTAGCAGGAAGCCCATGGAAACAGGGCATCTGACGGTGTAATTTCACTGGTAACAAAAGCTACACAGAGCAAATTTGGCAGGGATTTACCAAAGACCATAAAAGAAACTGTCAGTCCCAAACTGACCTCTGCAGAGTATCCTTGATCCTAAATTTCTCTATGACGATTTCCCATTTCTTGGCTTACGAGGTAAGATTCAGGGACAGTCATGAAAACACTATTTACAGTTCTTGGAACGTCATTGCTCACGGATCAGGTCACGTTACACACAGAACAAAGTGCTGACAAGTACCCGGCCACAGGCCTGTTTGCCGGACAGCCGTGTGTTTATTGAGCAGAGCCTTATCACTATTATTTCTTTAGTGTCAACAACACAGCGGGAACTGCCTAAGACTGAAAACAAAGAGGGGCACTCCCATCAAAATGAGTTTAGTCTTATGTACACAGCACAGTGAGAAGAGGTATAAATGTACAGCACAAGAACTGTTCTGCACTCGCTGCTCCGGGGCCATTCTCAGTGTGCAACAAGCACCCGTGTGCAAGGCACCTCAGCCCCAGTGGCCTCTATCTTCCAGTACTTTTTACTGAGCCCTATTTTTTGGCAAGCCCCAAACTTCTGTCACACCGATGTGCCTCAAAAAAAGCCTTTGCTGCTTTGCACACCACTGCAGCAAACTACAAAATAAGGCACGCAAGAGCAGGAGGAACCAGTCCAACTTGCTGATCAAGGATGCAAGACTTCTCTGTCCCTGCTACACACCAGGTTTTGCAAACCTGGTGCATTTATAGAAGCAAGAGCTGCTCCCTTACAAGCTTTCACTCAGCGGGAAACGGCTCTGTGCCACCACTGCTGTTGCTGGGATCTTCAGGAAAAGCTTGAGAAGCTGTGAAATGCACGATGAGGGCTGGGTGACTGTGTAGGAAGAAAAAAAATCATGCAGAGAGAACATGTGTGGGAACAGAGCTTGTACGTAATTCAGTTACATTTTATAAGCTCATTTTAGAAGGCAGGGTGTGCTCACATAATTTGCATGAAGATGAGAGCTGCTGTTATTTACTAGCTTTATACTTGCTGTGAACAAAGGCAGGTCCATGGCAGTCTCATTCATGCCTCAAGGGGAACAACCACCAAGCCACACAATCCCCAAGTCCTGAAGCCACAGATGTGAAACTTCAACCTACCTTCAGCCTGGGTCTGCAACTGCTGTCCAGCTTACTAATTGCACAGAGGCTGCAGAGAAACCCAGGTGAGACTAGAAGCCTCACAGCCTCACCACATGGGAAGAGGTGAGGTGGGGTCACACCAGGCTCACATCCCATTGCCAAACTACTCATACGAGGAGCTGCCTGACACCCAATCCAGGAGCGAAGCCATGCAGCTATGCAATCAGCCATCCCTTTGCCCAAGAACCTCTGCTCCACTCAAGCCCAGGGGTCAGTTCAAGGATAGACACGGACCACCCCGGCACTAGCAGCATCTTGAGCTGCCTGCGCTGGTCCTGCAATAAGCACTCTCTTGCCTTCCCAAGCTCATGCACATTTCCAAGAAGGAAGGAAGCATGCAGAAGGGTCTCCTACCTTCTTTCACATGCTCCTATGGCCTGCGAGTTGGACTCACACTTTAGGTGGAGCGTGGATTAAGGTGGTCTATGCAGAGCCCATCCTGGATCCTGTTTCACCCATCCTTTGGGATGTTGCTTGGCAAACTGAAAATGTGGATTGACCTGGCTGAAGTATAATCCCGGTTTGGGAGAAGATCAGTTTTATGCTCCAGCTCAGCACTAAGTTACACAAACACGTTGTACCAGCACAGCAGAGGGGACAGCAGTCAGCAGCCAAGGCCTGTGGGTGACTAGCAGAGTCACCACAGAAAGGTCTGCGGGAACCAGGCTGCAGCAGGAGCACCAGGAGGGGAGATCAGTCTCTGCCCACCCTATGCTCGTTGCAGACACTCAAGGAAAGAGACACAGGCTGGAAATACAAAGATACACACACACCTTCCTCTGGCTCCTTCAGGGTCCTCTTCACAAAATCCACAGCCTGAGCCACCTCCAGGTCACTGCACACGTCCATCTGTAGCACTTGCATGCGATCTGACTTCATGCTCCTCAGCTCCCTGGCTCCGTCTCCATTCTCGTCCTGCTCAGCAGAAAAGAAAGATGTCCCACTAAGACAGACAAGGAGCAGTAATGCAGCCTGGCGTCGGGACAGGAAATATTGACATTGCTATTGACACTGCACACAGAGGTATAAACCTGGTGCACAAATAAGCATGAGAGCCACACAAACCAGCGTGCAACCCACCACCACCTTCCTATTCCCTCCAGCACAGCCCCTGTATCTGCATCAGTGACCCACTGCCCTGCAGAGCCAGAAAGCCCCTGCTGTTCACTCCTCACACAAAGGAGTGAATATTTCACATCCACAATAGTGTCAAATGCTGTGCCAGCCTGGGATAACCATGGGTGATTCTTCACTGCCTCAGTCTCCATGCTCTGCAGGTAGCATAACACACACTTGTTCAGAAATCAGAGTCAGGTTTTCTAGGCTTAAAAGTAAAAAGTTAATTAGGCACCGTACTCATCTCATTCCAAAATATTGCCTGGTTTCTAATGAAAGGGTATTGTCAGATCACTTTGAAAACAAGGCGCCTGGGACACCTTTGGCATGCCTAACTGCAAATGGTCTGATGCCACAGGATACAGCAGGAATCATTTACAGCTGAACCTGTATAATAATAATAATTTGCTCTTACTGTACAGCAGAACAGGATACACAGGAATACATGCACAGTAGAAATCTGCCACACAACAACACGACTACAGACACAAGGGGTGAAAGGAGGAGATTCTGGCTGAGGAAGCACAAACAAGTCTGTTTTTTTTTCTTCACACCATACATCATAAGAATGTGATGGCTCTGCTTTCCTTTCTATCCTTTTTGTTTCTTTCCTCTTTTCCCTCCTACCCCCCCCCCCAATATCATTAGAGATTCTGTTACTATTGTGGGGTGGGTTTTTTTTGTTCAGTTAACCTAAACACAGTTCAAATTCCAAATTTTACCTGGTCACTTCCAGACAGGACTGGTGCCTAAGCCTTACAGCCTTGCTCAGGTACTATGCAACGAATAAAAGTCAATAGAGCACAGATTAGCCATGCAGTTCCACAGCAAGTTCGAGATTTAATTCATCAAACTACTCCCCGAATCACAGGATCTGCCTCGTTAAGGAGGAGAAGTTATGAATTGGTGAGTCACCATGCCTGGCTGCCACTCTTCCTTTAGCACTTGATACTAACGCCCACAGCACAAGGGCAAACAAGGTGAGGAACCCTCCCACAGTCACCTGCTCAGCTGCCTCTGCAGCCAGGCTCATGTAAAAAACATGTAACCACTTAGGTTTTCCATTCATATCTCAGGGTATTTAATGTATATAGTATACAACATCTCACCTGCACCTTCAGGCCAGCGAACAATGACATGTAATGAAGGAAAAGGGCTGAAATATCCATTTCACCCTTGAGCAAGACAGAGTAGCTCTGTTAAAAATCAATATATGCTTACATCGGAATTATGACACCAGTATGTCCTATGGCTGCAGAGCATTTCACAACTGACTTATTTCCAGGTATCACAAAAACAGCAAATAAAGACTTGAAGCTTTCTAACGCACATCAAAGACAGTGACATCCTGCATCTAGCCCTCTTACTGAGCCACAAAAAGAATCCCTACAAGTGGCATTACAAGTAGGTAGTAACATAGCCACCAAAATATTATATTCCCTTTGAAACAGGTGAGGGTTATGTGGTGCCTCACTATATTTGTGGAAGATGCTCTCGCATCTCACTGAGTTATAAAAGCAACTTTTAGTTACATAAAAGGGAATAAAGTAGAGCTAATTCAGCTTGTAAAGAGAAGTTTACTGTAACTATAAAGGAACAAAAAAACCTTATCTGTACTCAAGTACCAGTTGTCATTTCAGAACATTGAAAACACCTTTCCCTACACGTTTTTTAATATCTTATAATGCTTATAAACTAAACAAGAAGTATTTCCACTGTTTTTTGAGAAACAAAGTCTGCAACTTAAAAATCCAGTATAAATGGTTTATATTATTCATGTTGAAACAGATTTTCCCCTATCACCAATGCAACTCAATCTGTAAAGCTACCTTCGCAGCTACTATTTATTCATTGTTGACAAAAGAGATTGATTTTGGAAGACTGCCTTCAACTTGCAATATCAATTGGAACCACTTTTCATAATTGCAAACACCACCTCAGCCACTACTTAACTTGTAAAACAAATAGCTTGACTCGTATGACCAGAAAACCTCTTCACAAATTAACAGACATGTAATTTCATGGAAAGAAGTGAACATCATTTTATGTGCTGTGGCCTCTAGGGGCTGTAAGCACATCCCCTGCTCTGATACCCACATGGTACTTCCTCCTTGTTTTTTAAACGGTAGATTTGCCAGCTGGGAAAATACCAGGAGCAGTTCTGGTGGGAGCAGCCAGGTTTTCCTTGCTGGAGTGGCCTGGGGATGCACCAGCAGGAGTCACGCAGCAGCAGGAGCCTGGGGGATCCCTGGGGGCACCCTGGCAGTGCTGGCCCAATTGCTCCTGCAAAACCTCTCTCCCCCTCTTTTTGCTGCCACTTTATCTGATTTTTCCTCCTCTCAGGGAACCTCCCAGCTTGCCCTTTCCAATTTCATCAGAGCTGAAAGCTGCCCTGCTCCAGCCGAGCCTGCTGCCCAAGTACTCTCCAGAGAGGCCTTCAGCGGGACCGTCCCATTTCCTCCCAGCTATCCCATTTCCCCAGTTATCCAGCCCTCACAGGACAGCTCGGCTCTGGCTGCCCATCCCACCCTCTGCGGAGCAGGGGCTGCTCTTGGGCAGGGAGCCTGACCACCACACAAGGCTTCTCCACCCTTCAGAAGAATCTTGCTCCAGCTTTCTTCTGCCTCCCCGTCCCCTTGCTCAGTCCCCTCCTGCTCTGGTTCCAAGGATCCTGATGCAGCTGGTGCTGAGGGACAGGCAGATCACACAGGGGTTTGTTAGCAGAGAGCCCTCATCTAATGGACCAAGCCATGGCCTTTTCCTCAGAGAAGCTCATGGGATTCGGGATTAGCTCCTGGCAAGCACTTGGGCACACACAGCGAGATGTCAGTGGCAATCAGGAAGCCACAAACACAATGCTGAACACCCGTGGATCCGGCCAACTCACTCCATCTGCGTCAGTTCCCCCCCTCGCCCTGCCACTGCCTATCCACCCGCTCCCTTCCTGAACTTCTGAGGAAGAACACCTTGTAATTTGTCATGACTTGCTTCCATCTAACTGATTTCAGACTCCACCTGATCTAACGGGATCATTTTCAACCCTATTCCCCAAAGGGCCTGCAATCCTCCTGGCTTGGCACCACGCACATTTCTTTCCAAGCGAACTCTCTATTCCAGGGAGCACTTCCAAGAAAATTTCCCTGGGACTGAACACGTCACAGGCTGAAAGCACAGTCTGCTCACAAGACTATCATGAGGGACTGTGTCAAAACCCTCATTCAGGAGACACCGATTCCTTCCGCTCTCACCACTCTGCTGCTTAGTCAGAATGAGTTAGACAGACACGGCACAGTCTGATCCTGGTAAACTTACACAGCGTGTATCACACTATGAGCTAGGCGTTTGTAAAACTGACAGTTCAGAGTGTTGCAACTTCATCTACTGCACCAAAGGTGAGCTGCCTCGGTGGCAATTCCAGAGATCTGTCTCTTTCAGGAAGGGAAGTATAGATCTGCCCTCTTCAAGCACCTTGGAAATCCCCCGGCCTCCGGGTGCTCATGAAAACATCACCCATGGAGCAAAAATCACAATAGCTCATTCTTTAAATGCTCTTCAGTACATTTCATCAAGCCTGGTGAACTTGAACACATCCATTTATGTAAACATTCCCTGTTCTTTTGCCTTTTCTTACCTGCAGTCCTCATGAAACCTACCAGTAGTAGGCATCTGAAAACAATTTATCCTTTTTTTCAGTAAGATCAAAGAAAACAGGACAATGATTATTTCAACTTCTTCTTTACTTCCTACTTTTCGGGTTATTTTGTAATCGATTTCTGTGTATTTTTCCATCTTAATCCTAATATATTAACAGAAACTTTCTCTGTGGACTTACTTGTCCTTGCTAAATGAAATCCTTTTTGCCCTTGATCCGCTCCAGTTCTATCCCAGCCCACTTGCAATATTCTTGTTATTCCTGTAGTATTGCTTTTTACCATCTGATCATTAAAAAGCTCCCAAAGCACCTGACAGTGACCCATCTTGTATTTAACGCAAGAGCCTTCTGCGGTGGCCAGTACATCAGGGATCCTTTAATTCTCAGTATAAAAGCATGCAAGTAAGTGATGATGGAGTAATTATGTGTGAACTAATAGCCTGGCATCCGCTCTGCGACAACTGCCCCCATACCTGCTCTGACCCCACAGTGAACCTACAGCAGCTCACTCTTCTCTCATGACGGGGTAAGTTTCCTTGCATTTGTCATGAGCAGTAATAAGCACGCTGCTGGTTACCACCAGGTTAGCAGAGAGCCTTCTTTAGCTGTCAAGACTGTTTAGCCCAAGTTACCGGGGTAGCCGCATCCTGAGCCACACTGCGTGTGCACTCCTTCCCTTATCAGCAATAATCGCCCATATACTCATGCCTTGTCCTTCACAAGTAATCTGACCTAACAGATCCCTGCCTTCACTGACATTTCCTACTGCTTTTGGATCCATCATCCTTTTCTGCAGTCACTATACTCTTCCTTTTCTCAGAGCAGTCAGCTCTAGATTTATAACCATTTTCATCCCCCAGGCATTCTACCATTAGGTTTCCAGTGAGCTCCTGCTCGTCAAATTTTAAGTTTCTAAGCTATTAACTCCCTCAACCAACACAAGGCTGTCCAAAAGAATGCTGGCTGTCCCAAGAATGGTAGAAAACGTTTGGCTCTGTTTCTTTTGCAACAGCTACCCAAATAACTGTGTTACCACCAGGCCCTGACCTTCAAACGCACCTAAGAGCGGATGAAATCACACCAACAATCCAGGGGAAAAAAGGCACTCACAAGTGAAATCCTAGGGCACTGAATCCAAATTTCCTGAAAATTTATTAAAACACACAACAAGAAAAATCACATTCTCCCACTCTCTACTCCTTCAGGGTCAAATGCTCAGTCAATCTCCTCAAAGTCACCTGCAGATCAACTATGACCGATGACGCATTTTCCTCTTCCACACAGAATGCAAGTAATGAACCACAAAAGTTTTGGCTCTGAATAAGAATTTTCCATGCCAGATCAGAGGGGATGCTGAGAGCTGCTCAAACATTCTGGAATAGATAATAATCTGTGCTGGAGACATTTGTTGGGGTTTTTTTTCAATCAATAAAAAAAAAGCAAGCAGGGCCCACTTTGGCAGCATGTATTTTCTTTATGCAGCTTCAAATGGAGCCTGGCCCTCCCTGCTCCCCACTAGCACGTCTGGCTTCTGAACAGCCCTCTGAGACCACCCTATCTCCCCTCTCCTTTCTGCTCCCTACACCTGCTGCTCAGCAAAGTGAGTGCCTGACTTGCTATCACAACAGAGTCCCAAAGCAGCGTATGACATGATTACTGAAGGATTTACAGAGCCTCCTCATGGAAATTTTCAAACAATGGCAGTTTTCCAACAGGACTCTCTTGCTCTCAAGTTACACAATATGTCAGCTGATAATAACTTTCCCTTCTGGTGTGGTGGAAGAACGTAACCTCCGCTGAGACCACACAGGCAATGAGGGCCACCTTTTTGTGTTTGTTCTCGCCCTGCACACTACTCAAGAATCTGTGGTCATCACTCCCTGAACACCTGTGCCAAAACAGCCAGAGAAACAAGTGGATACGAACTGATTTTGAACAATTCAGGTCAGAAATTACATACATGAGTTTTAACTACCAAAACGGCAAAAAAAGCATAGTACCCCATCTAAAAAACCCCAGCTGAGATGGCAGTGGAGCTGGCCCAGTTTTATAAAGAGCATTACACAACAGTTACCTGCAAGCACAGGGACTGAGATGATGGGTCTGCAACCCCTTCTGATTAATTAGACCTAAACTGATCTCTTGCAAGAAGTGATGACACCTGCCAAACACAGGTGACAGAGGGGGAGACCTACAGATATCAGAAGTATAAGGTAAATCCAGAAACTGAATAGTTTCTAGAGAAGCTGTAGAAGCACAGCTTGGAGAAGACACTTTGGAAACAAACTTGACCAAGGCAGGAGAGGTGGCTTGGAGATGAGCTTGAGGAGAGTAGCCCAAAAGGAAAGTGACAGTATGAAAGACAGCAACTGAGGTTCCGGGAGAGACAGAAAGCCATAGTGCCATAGCAATCTTGGACTATCAGATTTATCGAGTGTGTTGCAGTATTGCCAAGAGGCTTCCAGCAGTGAATAGTGCCCTACTGCACAAGCTGCTGTAAACACAGGCAGTTGACAGACAGTCCCTGTCCTAAAGGGCTCAGAATTACAGGATTACAGATGCAAGAGGCAGATGAAGCAATGGAAGCTGTCATGATCCCCGCCCACTGCACTTCCCCCAGGTCTTGGATAGGGTAAACAGAAGCTGCAGATGGAGACACTGTCACTCGAGAAGCATTTTTCTCCATTCATAGAAGAATTTTGATCAGTATTACTACTCACCGCTTGCAAGCATCCAGCAAAAACAGTAAATCCCTTTGAGTGGAGTCGTTTTGCCAAGGCATGTCCAAAACCTTTGTCACAGCCTGTTATCAGCACTGCCTTCCCTTCAACCTGCGTGGGGAAAGAGAGTGATACAGCATCATCAGATCTGGCAATGCTGCCAGCACCGCCAGCACCCAGCGAGGCAGCACAGGAGCAGCTTCCAGCCCTGCAGCCAGGGCTCGGGAGGTACAATTCCAGCTGCAAGCCATGGTGGGCATGTGCCCATCTGCACACTAACCCGACCCATCAATTGCAGTCGAGCTGCTGCTGGGTCAACCAGCATAACCAAGGTGACGAGATTCCTGTGTAAAAACACAACCAGCTCCCAACTACTGTGAAACCCTAAATTTATTCAACTGCTGGTCTGTAACAAGTTGTGACGCCTTGATACCTGAGCTAGGACAGTAGCTTGCTCTTTCAAGGATCAGTGGCCAAAGCAGAACAGAAACATTGAAAAAAAAGTTAAGAGATCTACCAGCTCATAGGCATTATAAGAGAGAGCAGCACAGAAAATATCCAGATGATAGTACATCACCTGCTTGAACTGTACCACACTCTTAACTGCAGAGTGACTCTCTATTGTCTGTTCCCTACCAACTCCCACTCCTTGCGGTACTTTCCATGCTGTATTTTAGCACTCAGGAATGTGACTACAGGCTAGGGTTTCCTTCTGAAACACTGCAGTCTTAACAGGAACAACTTATCAAATCCTACAGTTCTCTCCTACATTATTATCTTTTGACTGATGGATAAATTGAGAAAGAAGATTTGATACTCCATCTGATGTGACACAACATGTTTGCAACAGATCTGAAAACAGAATCCCAAATCCCGAAGAGAAGCACATACTGAAACACTGCACCTTCACCCTCTTTCTTTTCTTGAAAGCCTTCTCTCCCTGCTCTCCTTATCACAGCCGTGAAGCAACGAACACGTAAGGGTCAGGCCAACGTGCAGGCACCCAGCTGCAGTGCTCAAACTGAAACCCTATCTGTGAGGCAATAACATCACATAATAATACAAGTCCTAGAGAATGCAATAAGGAAGCAAGGTCACCTCCATCTCTGTGGAGATATCCGCAATTAACAATCCCCATTACTGTATTAACAGCTGGAATACGAACATTCTTATTTTATACTACTTACATATGAATTGCACCAGCTTGTCCAGCCCCTTTTTCAGACAGAAATGGGGCAATCACCAGTGCTAGTGCTCTCTGATTTCATTTTGCTGACATGCGTGGTAGTGAAGTGGCAATAAAGAATAATTGCAGGGTGATAGCAATCAGAGCCTTACTGCACAAACTCAGAATGTGCAGACAGCAATAAGTAAATGAGCTACACCCTGTCCTGCCCCATATATCATATTGAAGCTACTACTTTCAAAGGGGAGCCATATCTGAAGCTGAAATGAGAACCAACTAAAAGCCTGTCCTGCATTCATCATGCAAACTCATTAACACTGATTCTTACACTCAAGCAAAGAGCACCCAGCTATAAGCTAGCTCTGCTACAGCTCTGAAGGTGGCTACACCTAAAGCACATAAAATAAGTGAGAATTAAATATACCATGCTCAGTCTCAATTAATTTATAGTGACACAACTCCAAGAGAGATGAGGGTCAAGCATAAACCAGATCACATAATTTGCCAAGGTTACCTCCAAAATTAATTCAGCAACCTGGCCCTTAGAAAAGAAAGGATTTGACTTTTTTCTCTGCCTCACCTACCTGGACCCTTTGCTGCTGAATTCAGGCAGCTTCCCAAAAAGGCAGCAACTGAGCAGAAGATAAAGACTTGTGTGATCACTTCCAGAGCCAAGGATAGGCCAACAAAGAACATGCCCAATCCTCAGCCATCATTAGCTACCCTCATCAGCTGGTCTAATAAGGACAGACCTCAGCTGCAGGAAATAAAAGCAAATCACTGGGCTGTGTTCCTGCACGCATCTAGTTTTAGCTCTCAGCAGCTGGTTTGCTTTCTCAGGTTAAAAAAACCCAAACCACACCAAAACATTCACAAAAAGGAAGATGTTTAAAAATCCTCTTAGTCATCTATCATGGGGAAAAAAGCGAGGAGCAACTTACAGTATGAGAAGGTTCCTGTGATTATTTGTTAATTATTTGCTATTACACTAATTTCTGGTAATAAAGCATATGACTACAGCACTGTAGCTGTAACAGACTGAGGCCCCAGCGGCGATAACGAGCGTGCAAAAATTCAAGGGATCTAACAGATCTCACATCTGTAGCTGCTCTCCTCTTTGTGCCATCCCCCATTGACAGAGAGCTCCCAGGGATGGGAGCAGGGAGTGACCCCATTCCCAGCCAAAAAGATCCTATTCCCAAAAAAACCTCCAAATACTGAAAGGCCCAGTCAACCTTATCTTTTGAAGGTCCCAAGATAAGGTCTAATGGGCCCCATTCCTGGAGTTTGATAAGGTCAGTCTGCAGCTTACAGATTGACACGGCGCTGAGGCCAGCAGAGAGGACGGGCTATCACCTCTTCAGCAGGCATCACAGGGACCTTAATCAACATTTTGAGGAACTTCAGGTGCCTCACTTGCTAAAGTTCAGAGCTCGAAGGAAATACTGCTCAGGAACCGGCACTCACATACAGTGCTGCCAGGGCACCCGAGACCTGCTAGGAGTGTGGGGGAACTTTTGGTACTGGAGGTGCTGCTGAGGCATCTGGGCAGGGTAGTGCTGTCCATATCCTCGCTGTGTGATCCACAGCACTGAAACACACACAGATCACGCTGCCCCAGCGAGGCAGCCTGATTCTAACCTGCAGCTTAGCTCAGGTGCATATACCTCACCAGCTTTGCTTACCGGGATACGATTGCTTTATTAAATAGTAGAATTTATTTTACTCACGCAAATGATCTATCAAAATTATACACATTTATTGCAAAATAGGCTAAGGAAAGTGAAGCTACTTTCTCAGCCTCAGTCTCTCTGGACAATATGGGAACCCATCATGCTTGCCTAGATTTCATCTTCTCCGTGTCACTTGTTTTCTGGATCCTGCTCCCTTTTACGACCTTCCCTTACCATCTGTTTGTTATCAAACAGACTAACTTGCAGATGAGAGCAGTTACACAGTGAACTTTCACTGAATTTTTAAAGTTGGAAGGGACCATAGAGATCATCTAGTCCAACTCCCCTGCTGAGGCAGGATTGCCCAGAGCTAGAGCATGTTACTCAGGATGGCATCCAGGCGGGTAACTTTGCTTGTTCCCTTTCTTCAGAGTTGTAAGGTTGAGGTTTTGAACCCCAAGAAAAGGAACTGAAAATATTCACTAATAGTAGGTATTTTCTCAGGTGGGAGAGGGATGGGGAAAGTCAGAGGAGCAAAGCAGAGGGGCAGGACCGAGCTGGAGGCCCTGGAGCAGAACCATGTTCCCTGGCCTGAAGAAGGGTTGTCTGGCGTACAGGCAGGAGCCCACTCAACTCCAGCCCAGTGAGAGAACCCAAGACATTTTGTGGGGTTTTTTTTAAAACACATAGAAGAGACTGGTTATGCAAATCTGTTCATTCACAGGGCTTTTTTTTCCTCCTTTACGCTCACTTCCAAACGTAAAGTATTGGAACAAGCCCCACGCACCCACCGAACGGTGGGTTTCGCCCCCGCAACTGCGGGGCCCGGGCGGGCAGCGCTCAGCTGCTCTGCCACCTGCCCGAGGCTCTCGGCGTCTCATCTCCCCTCTCGGTGCCCGTGTTAAGCCTCCACCAGCCCCGCCGCCCACCGGGGCACCGCCGTTCCGGC
>JAHREE010000034.1:324432-387691 GCA_033628505.1 Tringa tobata
AAAAAAGAATTGCGTGGCCCGCCACCGGCTTTGATCAAAACGCCCGAATTCCGGAGGATTGGCGGAGCCAGCGAGCCCTCCCTGCCCCGCCGCTGCGCTCCCTGTGGTAATTCCGCCGGTTTTTAGCCGAGGCCTGTTCCCCGGCAGGCCCTGAAGCCGCCACAGCAGCACCCCAGCCTTCAGCAGAGGTGCAAATAAGCAATTAGAAACCGATTTTCTGCTTTAATCAAGGAGGCCCCACGTTAAGCTGGGGAGATGTTTTTTTTCTTCTGCGCTGAAGCATTTTTATCCAAGTTGAATGTGATTGAAGTCAACTTTCTGGACCTAGCTCTTGTTCTTGAGCTGTTCTTGCCCCACAGTGAGTTTAATGGTGCTTCCCTCTGCATAGCCCAGCACCACCAGCTACTTAATTAGATAGAAATGTATTTTTAACCACATGGCTGTACTAGCTGTAAAGCCCAAGGATTGCTTTGGGAACTCATAACATCACCCGTGACTTGAATTTACATTTCAGTTTAAAATTATTTCATTTAGCTCATATGAAACAATATATTCCATGTAAGTACCTTAATTTTTAGCTGTTTCAGAGAATACACTTAAAGGTGCATTAAAGAAGGAGAAGTTGACATTTTCTTTAACTGCCTCCCTGCTTGTCAGTTTACTTACATTCTTTTTCCTTATTTAAAAGCATCTTGAGGTGGCTGAAGGTTGAGCTGCTTATCTCAGTGTGAGGGACTGCAAGGGGGAAAGATGAGTTCCTTTGGACTTTATTTTCTTGTTGAAATACATGGAGTCAGCATGACTTACAAAATAATTGAGCAACCAAAACAGAGGTGCTATCTTGTATTGCAGAGCTAAGGAAGAACAGTCTTGCTGTTGGTAGAGTGTGTTTACTGAAAGGATGTTGGCTACTAAGCTGTCCCGGCCTCTCCTGAACTTCCCTGTGAAAGCCCTGAATTTCAAGGACACACGGAATGGTTTCAGGTAAGTAACTTGGTAGAGAAGGAGCGAGATCTTGAGTAAAGCACACATTGAGGGCCCATTCGATTTCAAAGGGGCAGTTTATTTACAGAATCACGGGATGGTTGAGGTTGGAAGGGACCTCTAGAGGTCATCTGGTCCAACCACCATGCTCAAGCAAGGCCTAGAGCTCATTGCCCAGGACCGTGTCCAGATGGCTTTTGAACATCTCCAGGGATGGAGATTCCACAACCTCCATGGAGAGCTTGTGCCAGGGCTCAGTCACTGAGCAGAGCATAGAGGAGATGGGCTCAATATGCTAGGTGGGGGTAGCAACATGTTTTTTTTACAGTTGCACAGCCATTCACAGTCAAAAGGGCATTGACTACAACATTAACTCAGTGTCGAGCAAGGATGTACTCCTGAATACCAGCAAGTAGGCTTTGCTGCAGTGCAAGGAACTGTCATATATTTCTGTGACTTCATTAAAGGGGCAATGAATCACATGAAATGAGAAAGAGTTTTAGTGAGAAATGGAGGTGGGCTGAGTAATGAAGCTGTTTTTTTCTGAACATGAACAGAAAATTGCCTAATTCTAGTTCTTAGCTCTGAAAACAATACCTTTTATATTGCTATACGATGGGAACCCTACTAGTCCAAATTCAGGGTCAGTGGAGTGCTTTCACTGACTTTGCTTTAGAGCAGGGTTCCCAAACAATGGTGTGTACCACTAATTGTACATTAGCCATTTAAAAGTGGCTCATGGCTTGCTAAGCAAGAGCTGCCACCTCCAGTGTTGTTCTACTGCTGTTGATAGTGGTGTTCAGTACCACCACCGTCAAGGATGCTGCTGTGACAGGAAGTTGTAGAGAGCAGAGATAGCCAAGCTGCTAGAGATTTCCTGTGCAAACAGACATAGGCCTTTTATCTCCTATTTACTCCGCAAACACCAAAGCTGCACCAGTAGGAATCTGCTGTGGCCTTAAAAATGCAACTTCATGTTTTAATAACTTGAGAAAAGAATTTTCAGTTTATTCTTTTGTTTGTTTGTTTCTTTTTCTTTTGCTTTGCTTACTGTGTATTTGTGCTTTGTACATCTTCTAGTCAGGGAAAAAATGTGTTGAATTTTTTTAAGTACCCATAAGCTGCTACACCTGAAATGGAAATCCAACTGTTCATCTGAAAGGCAGTGTTGTTGCTATACTGGTATCTTAATGCACTGAGGTAGCATTTATATACTTGACTCTTCAAGCTGAGGACTGCTGAACAAAAGCGAATGCATGGTTACAAGCACAGATTCAATCTGAGGACCATCTGTGCATTTTAAAACTCTCTGTTGTGGTCTCCACCATTCAGTCATGCAGAATGACAAAAATGGCTCGTGGTGTATTAGTGGACTGTGGGGGGGCTAACATCGCATACGCAGCATGGTTGGTTCCTCCGATGACATTCCTGCTGATCAGCAGCCAGCATCTATTTTATGCCCTTGCCTTCAGGTCAGGGTAGGCAGAATGTCAGGTAGTTATTCTCTACAGTTTATTGTGAATAGAGTGCAACAAATCGGTGCTCTGCAGTGAAATAACAGGACCAGACACAACATTGAAAAACAAAAATCAAGTTCATGCAACTAAAAGAAATTTTATGAACATTTCTGGGCACTTTGAGACACACCAAGGAGCTTATTGTTGAGATAAAAGTTCCAAGCCAGGACTGCAGGTCAGTGATGTTAACACAGACTTTGCTTGGGGACTGACCTTTGCAGCAATTAAATTGGCTGTAGCTATTTCAAGAGCTGATTTGGCTTGTGACACTCAAAGTTAGAAAAAGAGCTAAACTGTTGCAGGAAGGTGAGCGGAGAGCGTTGCCTGAATATAAATCAGCTCCTTTTCCATCTGGTTCAGAGCTCCTGCCCTAGCAGAGCTTGTTTCTAGCCTTGTTTTCTCCAGATGCAGCTCAGAGGCCAGTGTGTCCGCAGATTGCTGTTCAGTGTAGCACAGGTCACCCTGGGAGTGCCTGTGATGTCTGAGCAGGACATAATTTTGAATGATTATGCAAATTCACTTAGAAGACAAAAGAGTGGCCTGGAAGATAAGCTTTGCTGAGGGATGGATGTTGTTAGAGGGACCAGAGGGTAGGTGAAGTACAGCAAGCCTAGGGGAAGGCCAGAAGGCCCTGGGAAGGCAATGCCAGTCCCCAAAGCAAAAGTGAAAAAGCTGGTATAGTCCAGAGAGGTGGCTGGCCAGGACAGAGGCTAGGGTGACTCTGGCCTGTTGTCTGGGCCCTGCTTTGGTGAAGATGTCAAGACCTGAGACAGCATGATGCTACTGGTAGCACAGCTTTTTCTAAATAGAATCCCAATCCCTGGAAGGCATTGTTGTCTTGCTCTGGTCTGTCTTTGTGAACATGGTTTATCTTCCTGGGAGTCAGACACGCCATGCAGAGCAGCTTCAGATTTGCATGGCAGGTCTTGCTCAAAGGTGTGTCTCTTAGCTCTTCCTCTGCAGAGGAAGAAGTAGCATCCAAGGTGACAGAAGGGTGGTCCTGCATGTAAAAGCAGTGAGAGAGATCCAAGCAAATTCAACCTTAGGCAGAGACAATGCCACAGCAGAACACTTTCATTAGACAAATAATAACTTCCCCTACCCCAGCTTTGTGCAACTCTTGAGTGAGAGTGTTGTTGCTGTTGGAAATGAAAACACTGTACTGCCCATTTTGCGGGTGGAAGCAGCTCGGTGCCCCCAGAGCAGGAGCTATTTTAGAATTCTTGGTAATATCCAGACAGCTTCTGCAGCTGGAAATAGCATCAAGGTCTTTTGAGAAACAAATGTTTCATACTGTAGGAAACACAGAGGCTCAGACTAAGGAGAACTGTAGACTGGATTCTGTCTTCTCAAATGACAGTCTGCATCATGTGTATAGGCAACACTACATTCCTTTTCATGTGTAAGCTGCAGCACCAGGGTACGGGACAAGATATTCTCTGCCTGATTGTTCTGTTGTTGTTTTTTTTAACAGGCCTGTGCAAAGATTTTGCTTCCCTCTCTTGTCCCCGTGTGGCAGCCGCTCTTATGCAAGTGACGTTGATCAGGTGAGCGTGATTGTGGTTTCCAGGAACTAGTTCTGCTGAGCTGGGGTTTTAAAATCCCTGAAGCCTGGTGACCAAATTCTTCTTTCTGATCTGCCAGAAAGACTCCGAGCTGGACCTCTCCAACATACTCCACATTCTTTCCTAGCACAGAGCTTCCATTGACGTAGCACGGTACATGCTGCTAGGGATGGAAATAAACAATCAGACTAGTGGGTTTTTTCTATTTTTGGAACTCATGAAATCTTCCACCTTAGAGTGGAGGGAATTTGCATGACAAGTTCTTGATAAAACACCCTTTCTGGAGTATGGTTGTGTAAAGAGACGTAAATAAATCGGTGTGTCCTCACCTCTTGATCTGGAGAGTGGCCACCTTCTTTAACATCCCTCTCCTTGAAGGTGCTAGCTTGCCAGGAACAGTGCCAGGTAGAAAGCAGGGGGATGTTTTGCCCTCTTGTCTGTCTTGTGGCACAGAACTCAGCACTGTAGCAGTGCTAGAGCATACACATTTTGCTCCATAGTCCTGGGACAGAGTCTCAGAGGAATTCAAATATGGCCCTGCATCACTACTGGGCTTCCAATGTGACCCTGATCAGTCCCCGTATATGCTAGGGAAAGCCAAAATTCTCATTTTTTAAAAGAGATGGGTTGAAATGAATTGCAAGTAATTATTATCTAATCCCACCCACAGCCGCACCTTGCTGCAAATGCACTTGTTGCTTCTGGATGTCTGATACACCATGCCATTTTTAACATGTTACTTAGCTGCTGTCTCTCTTTGGGTTAGAAGGAAGGAGGTATACTTCTATTTAAATTTTAAGTTGGAAAAATAACAAGACCAAAAACCAAGCAAACAAAAAGACTGATGACCAACTGGTCTTAATTTCAAATATTAAACCCACTTGATTCTGCTTAGCTTTTAAAACCCAGCACTGGAGGGTTTATGTGCTAGAGAGAGAAAGATGAGTGGGCGGTCAGTAAGGTTCACCCGTATCTTTTCTTCAGTCAAGCCCTCTTTCCCATGCCCTGTGGGCTGCATGGCACAGAAGAACGGACTCCTGCCTGCTTTGAACATATAGGAACAGTTCCTACTGCAGGGAAAACATGTCTTGGGAACTGTCTGGTATATTTTCAGATTTAAGATCAATGTGAACTGCCAGAGAATGGTGGTTTCCATGGTCTCTTTCCCCTAAGAGCCTGTTGCCAGAGGTGCCGAGCTTCTCTTTATGTTGGGAGGACAGTGATCCTGCCTCACTGGAGTGAACTTGATATGAAACCTTCGTTTCTTGTCTTCAGGAGGCACTGGGTGGCAGTAGCTGGCAATGAGTGTAGAGAACGTCCCTGGAACAGTCTGCTCCTGGCCAAGGACGTGGTTTTGTTCTGTTCACTGCAAATCACTGATTTCAAATACTCAATTCCAGTGCGTTTTGTTCTGTTTTGTTTTGCAGATTGGCAGCAGAGCTGTGCTTATAACAGGTTGTGACTCAGGATTTGGATTTGCCTTGGCCAAGCACCTGCATGCCAAAGGCTTCATTATTTATGCTGGCTGCCTGCAAAAGGTAGGGAAAACAAAAATTGTATTCTTCTCCTATGGCACGTGCACAGACACTTAGCAAATCCGATCTTCTTTCTGCAGAGCTTTCTGTCAAGGAGAGGGAGGGTGGCTGGTATCCCAAAGGGAAAGACATGGGTGCTTGAATTCCATAGAGCATAACCTGGTCTAGACCAGAACTGGGACTGAATGGTATCTGTGGAGGTTTTAATTTGAATCACCACATTGTGATCTGTTCCATATCTGATGGACCGGAAACCCAAATCTAATTTTACCTGCTTATCCATAAGCAAATTTGGGGATCAGGTGGAGACTGGTTCCTTTGGCCCTGCTCTCAGACTATACATATTTATGCAGGGTTTATTTTGATAAATTGTGACATACACCAAGCCACCAGTGATTTTTATGGCATGTGACATGAGCATATCTTTCTGTATTCATGAGTACAGCCATGCCTTAGTGTGTATTGAGGGACTCCTGAAGTTGCTGTAAAGGTGATAGAATTCCACTAGTGCAAATGCGAGCAGAATCAGGCCACAAATAGCTTAGCGACACAGTCTTGATACACTCTGCAGGAGCACTCTGTATGGCAGTCAGAGATGCCTGGTCATGGAGAACACGAGAGAGCTTTAGCCTCTCTCCTCCTTGTGAAGCACTGCACTGTTCAGCTGCATGGCCATTTCCCAACAGAAACAAACTTAGCCCTCAAGATATCCTGGGGTGGGTCAGTTATTTTGATCCTAATCTTTTAGCTCACGACTATAAATGTAACTTGAATATTTATATTATCTAAAGAGAATTTGCCAGGTGTTTTCTAATGTTATCAATACTTTTTCTGCTGTTATTTTTTTCCATTATTACTAAGTTTTGCTTAAATTACTGCTTTCTTCCTCCATTTTTTCAGAAGAGAAGTTTGTGTTTCGATAGCTCTGTCCCTTGTGGTGTTTCAGCTTTGGGTCAAGGGTTTATTTGTTAACCTGGGCTCCCTCTAGAGGCTTCACAGCAGAACAAGCCACTTCTTATATACTGCTGCTTTTCAAAAGGTGTCGAGAGAGGGTAGAGGAGTACATTTTTGGCAGCTGTTACCACTCAGCTTTTGTAACTGAAGATCAACTTTAGAGAATATAAGAACATTGCAGACTTAAAACCCACTGTTTAGAACAATAGTCTGCCTCTATGTTGACAGGAGCCAAAAATTTGAAAGCTGCAAAATTACTTCTGGGTTTCACTTCCTCTGTCTGAGCTGCCAGAAAGACACAATTTTCAGTGCACATGTCTGTAACTGTCGCTGAAACTTCCCTTCCATTTTGGTGTCTTCAGTACTCATTCTGCTGAATGCATGTTAGTGGAAAATCTTGGCCTCTGGCAATTTTGCAGCATGCCAGAACTGTTTTAGGCTGTGATCAATATTTAATTCCTTGCCAAAAATCTGCAGAAAGCTTTGCTGTATCGCTGTGTAATTAAATACTGCTTCTTTAGCTGGACTCACATCCCATGTTCCAAAATCTTTTGCTATGGCAAGACTGGTAACAGCAGTTGTCATCAGAAAAATACTGTACAATGCCAAAGCTCCTAAGTTAACAGGTTGGCCTCTTTTTTGTCTTCAGGCCATATACGCAGAACTGCTCTGTGGAACTAAAACAAGTTCAGGAGACTGAGCTGATTTCTCCTTGTGCCACAGGTTTCACTAGCAACAGCATAAGCAGACTTCTGATCAGTGTAATTATTGCTGGTGCTGATTTTAGGGGCAGAAAAAGCCTGGTGTGGTTTTAGATACTAGATAGAAGTGGAGATAGAAATAAGAAACATCATCTTTTGCTTGGGTGTATTTGACCTAGCCCTGACAGAGAGGAAATGACTATGAAACTTCAGTGTTATTTTCATGGGACTGTTTTTCACAGCACACCTGCACCTCAGAAAAATACACCAGCCTGGGGAGCCATCGTGTCCTCCGGGTATGCATTGTTCTTAGGAACGTCATATCTTTATTGCAGATTAAAAGTGTGTGCAGTGCTGACTCTCCATTGGGAAAGGGTTCCTAGAGTGGCCAGATCCTGAGCACCTGACTGTGTTTTTACTGAAGGAGACCTGAGGGAGGTGTTCAGAGCCATGACTGAGGGGACCCCAAGGATGAACGTGTGCTAACAGTGTGCTATTTCACACACAGTTTCTTCTTAACGTTTTCACTGGCAAATATATTCATGTGAGAGTTGTGTTGATGCTTTATTGCCAAAAGACAGTGGTAGACTGGGTTCAGTGGATGATCATGTTGCAGCTGTCTTATTTTTTCCTCTTTGGTTAATAGCTGGAGGAGCCAGCTGACACAAGATGAAGAAGGTATTTTTCCATCAGCATCTGTTACCAGTGGACATATGTGATGTTTGTCACGGCTGTCAGGAGTGTGGTGGAACCCCTGTTTGCTTTGCTTTGTGTGCTCAGGCCTGTTGGGGCTTGCAGGGGGATGAGAAGGCAGAGGTTATCTAAGCAAGCCAGCATGCAGGCCTCTTACTGTATGTAGGACTCAACAAGAGCGCTCAGAGCCACAGGGTGTTACATGCCGCTTCAAGGACACACTGATAAAAGATATAAGCTGAAGTCCATGGGCCCCAGAAGGCAACCATGGAAAGAGGAAGACGAGGCAGCAGTGTGCTTTTTCGGTATGCAAGAGCTGGTCCCTCTTGCCATGGGGACAGTGGACCCTGGGGCTGACAGCAGAGATGTACTGGTCTCTTGGCAGAGCATGAGAAGAACTTTCCAGTGCTGTGTATGGGCCCAGGGCTTGTGGGACGGGCTGCATCTCATGCCAGGAGAGCATGATACAATCACAGGGTGCCTGGCTTTAACACCACCCATCTGCTTTTTCTGAAGAGCCAAGGGAATAGCCCTGTGGATCTGGGTTAATGCCCAGAGTCCAACTTGTGGCCAGGATCACAGCCCCAAGGGTCCCTCTCCATGCACCCAGCTGCGTGTGGGTGGGAGGGCAGGAGGGATGTTAGCTTGCTCAGCCAACCCTGTAAGGGAGGAAGAAGAGGACACTGTGAAGGTCCTAGTAGAGCTTATGAGGCCTCTGAAGCTGGTGTATTGCTGTGGCCCAGATATTTTGTAGCATCTCGCAGACCTGGGATTGGAGAAAGAGACACCTTGACCTTACTGTTCTTCCTCTTCCCTTTAGCCATATCTGCTGTTTCCAAGAGACTAGCATGCTTGCATTGGCTGATTCCCTGTTGGCATTCCCACACGTGCCACTTGTATGCTTTATAGTGCTTTGTCATATGCACTGGCTTGGGCACCACAGTGTGTTTGAGTGAGCAGCAAACTTAGCACAAAACTCTATTTTCAGTCACCATGATAACAAACACCACTAAGCTGTGCATGGGACTCTTAACTGCTTCGTTTTGTATGCAATGTGCTTCCGTGTGAGCAGAGTGCAGTAGATGCCTTCTCTTAAGGGCAAACACTAACCGGTATTAACAGTCTGCGGTGGAGTAAGGAAGGGTTGAGAAGGCGGCAGAGGAGATGTCAGGTACTTAATTTAGTGAACTGTCTGTGAGCACAGTGGATAAGCCCAAGAATGAGAGGAGCCAGGAGAAAATTTTTTAAAAGATGAGTGGCACATAGACAGGGGGATGTATGGCTTCCCTTGTGTGGTATCTAAAGCGTGATGTCTGAAGGGAACTCCTGCTCGGGGGAGCAAGTGTGCAGCCTGGGTTCCAGCTGCAGAGTCGAGGACCAACTCATTGACAACTGACTGCTGGCGGTCTCTGACGGGGAGCACCTGTGGCTCTAGGTGTTTTGAACAATCTAATGTCATTCAGCAGTCAGGAAACAGCCCTGCTATGAAGAACTGGCCTGTTCCAGATCAGAGGAAAAAAACTATTTGAAAAAGCCTCATCTATCAGCAGTGAAGAGCATTCTGAAGCCTGCCTGCTGATGCTGACGCAGCAAGCGGAGCTACCTGGAGGGTTGAGCAGTGGGGAAAGAAGAGCTGAGCAGCCGTAAGGTGGTCGTATGGGACACACTCTATGTCTAGCCTGTTAAAGACTTCCAGTGAAGCCTGTTAAAGACTTCCAGTGAGGGATGATATTGAGAGGACAGAGGGAGTTTCTTACAGTAAAGACAAGGACGTTCCCCAAAAGTGATTATTTTCAGAGCTAGACCTCACCATCCTCTACAAAATTTCCCTGGGATGGCCAGCACAGTCCAGCAGCTTATAACCATGGGAGCGATTCAGGAATAATCCCAAACTCATATTAATATGCCATGTGTGTGCTGGAAGCACCATCGCCCAGCTTTGCTGCTGTGAAGGGACTAGCTCTGGGCTTGGCAGCCTTGGTTGCTAGCAGTGTCTGGCCCATGTGAAAGGCATCTTGGGGGCTGGCTGCAGTGAACTGGCTGGGCTGTGAGTGGGTATGTGTACACTGGGGGAATCTGTTGTTCTGAGCTGAGAAAAAAGGAGTGGAGATGGGAAATGGGAATGGGAAGAAGCTCACGGGGGGAGGTAGAGAAGAGAGCAAGACGTTAGAAAAGACGCTGGGGAGAATTGCTAGCAGGCAAGCTGGGCAGGCACTTGGTGATGGGACTCTAGGAGTCCATGGGAGGCAGTAGGTACGCTTCCCAGCAGCGGGAGCTGTGTGCGTAGATCAGCTGAAGGGAGAGAGCAGTGGGCAGGCAGTCCCTCTTCTAGGACTGTTGCTCCCAGAGCTGGCAACGTGACTGAGAAGCATGTGCAATGTACATGTGCAGCCACCCATCGCCTGGTTTATACCATATCCCTGCCGTGCTATTTGTTGTGCCCCATATGCAAGCCACAGTGAGGATGGCACAGCATTCCCACCACTGCGGCAGTGGGATATAGCTTGAACTCAGGAGCTTGTACTGGGCAGGAGTTGCCTTGCTGGGGCAGGTCCAGCTCTGGCTGCTTTCTTGGCGGTCAAAGCAGTTGGTACCTGCTGACTCGGTGGCAGGGCTCCTGGTCAGATGGAGATGCTCGAGGAATGGTGTTCTGCAGGAGCAGCCCTGTCAGTTCCCCTTCCTCTTAGAGCTGCAGGACTGTCCTGATCATTCCGTGACTGCCTTGTACACTCTCTTCTGCTTGATTTGATGGTTGCTATGCATTTGATATTCTACGCAAGCCTTTTGGGCAGATTCAAACCAGCACTTTCTTCCCCTCTAGGACAAGGGAGAGGGTGGCTCCAAGGATCTGGACAACATGAAGAGTGATCGAATGAGAACAGTCCAGCTCAACGTCTGTGACAGCAAAGAAGTGGACCGAGCGGTGGAGCACGTCAACAGCAGCCTGGAGGACCCAGAGAAAGGTACTTGGGTGCAATGGGCTCTAAGGTCGCATAGGTGGCAGGAGCTCCCTCAGCTGGGCTCTGAGAGCATTTTCAGGGCATATTTCAAAAGCTGAGCACATGATTGAAGGGCACAGAGCTTTGAGGAGCAGTAGTGCAGAGCAAATGGCCCATTTAAATGTTGTGCCATGTCAGAAGGCAGCTTGCTACTTAAGATGGCATCTACAAAGAAAACTCCTGTAGGGACAGGAGTTAGCAGAAATCAGGGTGGTGGTCAAGGCCCTGGGATTAGCACTTTATTCTTGCGAACTGAAGTTTTTTCCCCTAAAGAACATACATACTTGAAAACATGAAGGTTGTTTAAAACCAGTAATGTTTTATTTTGGATTTTGCATAAACCTGTTTTCATCTACTTTTCCTTATGTTTATTCTTTATGTATGCATCTTCTGTATAAATGAAGTTTTCTAGCCGTGTATTCTCAGGCTTAGGCCAGGATGAAGTTGCCTTTTCTGGCTGTTTCTGAGAACACAGATCTGCACAAAGTCAGTCAATAGATAACAGTGAGTTTTTCTAGACCGCAGAGAGAAGCCATCCCAGACCTTTATCAGTCTGTTTCCTGTGCAATTAGGATATTACATGAAGTGAGTTCATTTTATTCCAAATTCCTTTTTAGTCTTTCTTTTCACTGCCAAATGAGTTGGTCGCTTCAGTTGTTGCCATCTTGGTTGCAGCAGAATAAAAGGGAGAGGCCATGGCAGGCATGCCCACCCATGTCCACCCATACCTACATCCCCCTACCCAGCATTGTAGTCATTCTAGTTTTTATGGTGACACAAAAGATTTTACTTGGAAAGAATTACTCTGTTTCTTACAAGGTCTTTCCTATTATTATTTGTATTTAGCGACTATTTTATATTTTGCTTCTTTTAAAAAATTTTGATGGATAAAAAGAGAATGGCAAGGAGAACAGCTTAGACAAGGCTGAAGTTCTCTGTTTGCTGACTTAGAACTTCCTGGGAAAGCCTCATTCATGGTACTTTGTGGTGTGGCTGCCCTGTTGGACAGTACAGGCAGATCTTGACTGTGGTTATATTTGCTCAGGAGACTGAAGTTCACTCTGGACTCTCTTCTGTCGGGCGTCCATCATTACAAGTCATAACGAAAAACTCTGTTGTGTGGTTCAGTAATTTATTAGCAGGACCTTTTCCATGCTGCTCTCATTAGTCTCACAGAGGGAAAGCTTTCCGCTTGATTTTGTCTTCTAGGGCTCTGGGGCTTGGTTAACAATGCTGGGATCTCCACGTTCGGGGAAGTCGAGTTCACCAGCATGGACACCTACATGGAGGTAGCTGAAGTGAACCTGTGGGGGACTGTGCGGACCACCAAAGCTTTCCTCCCGCTCATCCGGAGGTCAAAGGGTGAGTGATCACCTTCTGAGGGGCACTCTCTGGAGCAGGTCCCTCATCCTGCCCCATGTTTTGCTGTCTTAGAGGCCAAAAGGTGTACTACACTTCTCTCTGTACCATTGCCTGCCTTCGTACCTTTACAGAGAGAGTGTGACCCACAGCATACACACACGTGACAGATTTCCTGACTGCTCTGAGATACACAGCAAAGCAGCAGTCCTGAAAACCATCTGTGCTGCCTTCCCCTGCAACATCCCACGCAAGATCTAATCCATCATACCTTCTTTTACCTGCTCAGAAGCTGCAGCTCACCGTAAATTCCCACGCCAGGAGAAATCCTCCCCTCTGTACAAAAAGCAGCCGCGCCAGTGCTGCAGGGTGGGCAGCAGCAGTGTGCTGTGACGTGCTTCTTGCAGGGAAGTTGTCAGCTGGGCTCTGTGTTACTTTGGGAGCTCTGAATGAACGAGAGGTGGGATTTGTCCAGCGAAGGAATGCAGAGCTGGAGCTTGCGTGGGTCTCAGCATAAAGGGGCAAAAGCTTTCCTGTATTAGTGCCAACTACCTGACTAAGTGAGAATAATTTTTACTCTTGAGGCATCTGCAGAGGTTAACAATGTTGTCCTGTGCTGCAGACCTCAACTGTATATGGCCCAGGCAGCATTTCTTCCACATGGAAGGGTATCCACTTCTGTGGTGAGAGTTTCTCTTTCTAACACAACTCAGCAATGAGCTCTGATAAAAAGTACAGAGAACTGCAACCTCTGATTAGTCTGCAGCATCCAGTGTCCTACCTGCATTGTCCCAGCCGAAATGCATGGATTTTGGAGAGGAGAAAGGCCCCAGCTCTGTGCCTGGAGCCATAATCCAGCCGTTACACGGAAAAGGGTGCAGTGGATTTAGGCTGCTCTGCCCATTTGTGGTGCAGGAGCAATCCATTCCCTTTTAAGAGGCAGGCATTATAAGCCACCGTTGGGCTTCTGGATTTTGTGCCTTTGACTTGCAAATAAACAAGCTCAGCCTTGGTGCCAGAGGCTTGCTTTGTTGCTGCTTCCTCTTGTCTGGGCTCAGCTCTGATTGCTGCTGAGCAATCCTATTTCCCACCATGCAGGCTCTGTCCAGCCTCTTCTGTGTTCCCCATAGCACTGAGCTTTGTGTGTCACCATGTGCCTGTTCCCTCAGCTATAATGAACCAGGGAGCACAAGCAATGAGCTTGTTCTCCTGCCTGAAGGCCGTTCCGTAGGACAGCAATGCTCGGACAGAGCCATGAGCAGCTCTGCCTGGCAGCCCTTATGATGTGCAGTGAGCGGGTGGGTGCACGTTCAGGGGTCTGTTGGGTGGTGTCTGTCAGGTATCTGCTCTGGATCAGGTCCCACAGCTCAGCTGTGCTTTGCCTGGCCTCTGCCTAGGTCGTGTGGTGAACATCAGCAGCATGATGGGTCGGATGGGCAGTCCTGCCCGGTCGCCGTACTGCATCACCAAGTTTGGCGTGGAAGCCTTCTCCGACTGCCTGCGGTACGAAATGCAGCCCCAGGGGGTGATGGTCAGCATCGTGGAGCCCGGCAACTTCATCGCTGCCACCAACCTGTACAGCCCCGAGCGAATCAAAGCCATAGCCGACAAAATGTGGGACGAGCTCCCCGAGATAGTGCGCAAAGACTATGGCAGGAAGTACTTCGATGAGCAGGTCAGCAAGATGGAGACGTACTGCAACAGCGGCTCGACAGACACCTCGCCCGTCATCGAAAGCGTCGCCCACGCGCTCACCTCCACCACCCCCTACACGCGCTACCACCCCATGGATTACTACTGGTGGCTGCGCATGCAGATCATGACGCACATGCCTGCTGCCATTTCAGATCGGCTCTATGTCTACTGAGGCCTCACACTCTTGGGCTGCCCAGGTGGGAAATTTGTTTCAAAGAGAGCATTGTACACACTTCCCATTAGTCATTTTTAAATTTTTCTAACCTCATTCCAGAGTACTGTATTTTAGCTCTAAAGGGTTCATTTAAACATCTGATTTAACCTAAAGGGCAGTAATTTGTAAGGGATGCTTCTTAGGCAGGAATACGTTACGTTTGTGCAGGGACATTGATTCTTTGCTATTTATTTCATGTAATCCTTTTTTTTTCACCTCAAATGTTAAAATTGTTATTTAAACTGCAATTGTTCTGAAGTGTTTTCAGAATAATTTCTGCTGATGGCCGAACACAATCTTCACAATTCCTGCCTAGGATGCAGCCTTCACACCGTAAAACAGAGTCCCTCCATGCTGTAGCGGCAAACCACTGCCTCCCGAGGACAGAGGGTGTGCAACAGACTTCTCCAGCCTGGTCACGGTAGCACAAGGCAGAGCAGAGACTTCTTTAATTCGGGGATCAGAACTCCACATGCTCAAGGTGCTGAAACTGAGCAACTGATCCTGTCCCTTTCTGTTTTGGGATTATACTGATGAAACCTTAGAGAAAAAGAACCTTGCATGTTTCCTTGCAAAGGAGTTCAACGATCCAGGGACTCAGTCCCACAGACCTTTCCCACAGGAGTTTCTCACTCACATGAGCATTCCCGTGAGTGCGAGCAGCTTTACGCACAGGACCGCAGGCAGCAGGATTGGCCCGTAGTAACATTTCTCTTCAACAGTAATTGTACATCAGCTCCAGACTTAGTTTGGAGAAGAATTCACTCCAGCTCCTGTAATTTGTGAGGATCACCTCTGAACAGAGGGAAGCAGGAGGGTTATAGTCACATCAGTGAATGCCGTTCTTACCAGGGACCTCAGAGTTACACCGAAGTATTTGTACAGCACCTTGCACAGAAGGGCCCTAACCCTCACCAGGGCCTCTGGGCGCTATTACAGTGCAGGTGATGATAACAATAATAACTCTCATTGAAGGAGTCACTGAGCTGAAATACATCTAACATGACAGAAATCCAACAGAACGTCCATAACAGTAAAGTTAACTTTCAGAGCAGTTTCATTTCCATGAAGGTTGTTTACATGTCTGAGAAATGTTTGTTTTGTACTGTAAGAAAAGAAAAGAAAAAAAAAACATAGAGTCTTTCATGCAGGATGCAGATGGAGTTAACTTTTTTTAAGCTTGAAAGGGGAAAAAAAAATAATTATAATAACCGTCGTTAGTGAAGTTAAAAAGAAGGGATCTCATGTGCTCTAGTAACATACCGTGACATGATCAAACTCCTTTGGCTTAATAAATGTATACATGAGTTATAACAAAATTCAGAGTCTCCCACTCTTTCTTTTTTAAATATTTATGATGAAAAACTCATATTCTGTAGTGGTGTTTTTTTTTTTAATTTGGTGAAGTTCATGCCCACTGTGCATACACGCTGTCTTCAGAGGCTGAGTTGCAGTCTTGGGTCTTGCTGTCTTCAGCTGTCTTCAGAGGCTGAGTTGCAGTCTTGGGTCTTGCATGTCCATGTTTGATCGTGCAAGACTTCTACACAAGTACCAGATGTATCCTGCATCTCGTGACAAATATACTTAACCCCAACCCCTAGGCTCAGTGTATTCACAGCTCTTAAACCTGCATCTGTACCGAAATCCCACAGATTACAAAGGATTATTATGGATTATTCCCAGGGAGCAGGAAGAGAAACTGAGCTCTGAAGAGGGGAGGGGATGGTGGTGATTTAGCAAGGGCAGGCTCACAACAGGTCACTGACAGACCCAAAATAAAACCTTGGGAGAGTCTTGCCGGCTTCCAGACCTTCGTGATCTTCTCCAGAGTCCTAGCAGTGGTAGCTGCATCTTGTGGTGTAGGGTGTTATTGCCTAATTTTCCAATATGTGGGACTAATCTCTGGGACAAGACATTAAGAGTATGACCCACAAGAGGTCCAACAGGCACAGGCTTGCAAGGCAGAGCAAAACACCTGGATAACAATGTTTGCTGCAGATGATACAGCAGAAAGAGACAAGCCTTTACGAAGAAAAGTTCTTGTAGTCTAAAAGCTTGGCCCCAAGGTGCTAAATAACAGAAGAAATCACGCAATTCCGCTTGGGATGCTAGCTCCCAGTTTTACATGTAGTGCTGGGTTTTAATGCAGACATCAAGGAAGCTAGATACGGAAAAGACTGAGTGTGCAGCTGAGTTATCCCAGTTCAGCTCAGAGACCCCTCAGAGCAAATGTTTAATGGTGCCACGTTCGTTCCCAGCCAGAAAGATGAAGCTGAAGTGATAACTGCGCTTATGTCTCTACACAGCTGCTCTGCTAGAGGCTTCCAAACTCTTCTGCTTGGTGAGTCCACAGGGAGCTCTAAAGCCACCACTTTAGGAGATTTGACAGTCCCACTGGCCTGCGACATGATTCACAGGGGACTGTGTGGCCACATGCAATGGAGAGGTGATGGTCAGGATGCTCCTGTGCATCGTGGCCACTCCTAGATTTCTGTGTGAGTTTGATGGCCGATTCATGGTCAGGAGGGCAGCAAGGCTGGCTCGTTTTCCTGCTGGGATCTTGGCAATCCCACAATTTCAGGGTTTGCCGAGAAGCGCATTAAAAGCTAATCCCCTCTGGTTTTGCATGACTGTCCCTGCGACTCAGCGCACTCCAGGCCCTGCCTGCACAGTGCCACCACGGCTCCTGGAATAGCTTCAGCCCACCAAGTTTATTTGGACACTAAAAAGAACAAAAGCATAGCAAAAGAGGACTTGGCCAGGCACCTGGTCCTCCGCACTCCCCGACCTGCCTCAGTGGGAGCTTCTGCCCCCTCGGGAGGAGCAGGGGATCCTGGAGGAGTCCGTTTGCAGCGGTGCCCACCCCTGGGCTCTGATCTGATCCCATCTGGCTGGAGAGAGGGCTCTCTCTTCCCGAATTTCTTGCCAAGCAAAGACCGTTGACAATGACACAACAGATGTCACCGTGCAGCAGCATCCCTTGGGCAACCTGGAGTCAAAAATAACTTTCCTTTGTGTGGTGGGAGGCAGCAGAGATGGGGTAATTTTAACTACAGCTGTTACATCTTGTTCTGAGCATTAACGAGGAAATCATTAAGTCCTACCCACTTGAGAACTTTCTGCTGCTGGTGATGAGGGTGGTGAATGCTGCGTTTGAGACCCCTCGCTGCCACGTTGTCCAGATGAAGTGCAGGGATTTCTCAGTTAAAATCCTTTCACAGCCAGGAGGCCACACGGCTTTGGGAGAGCCGATCCCAAGCTGATCCCAAACCCACAGCTCCCGCATCCTGGCAGAGGCCTGGCACGGGGTCCCCCCCGGGGGTCTCAGCCCCATGGGTCTGTCTGGGACTGAGGGTCCTGGGGTGGCAGTTGGGACACGGGGCTGCTCTGGATACAGGAAAGAGGAAAGAAAAAGCACTCCTGTTGAGGCAGCGTTAAACAGCTGAGCGCAGGGTGTCTTCCCCAATTGAATTAAATACAACAATTAAATAGATACTCAATTAAATATGAGTGGCTCAGTTGCTGAGCTGCAAAGTCAAATCCCTGTCTGGACTGAGGCTGGACTGAGGCCAAGGGGCCTCTCTGCAGAGCCTATGTTCAGCTGCTGGTACGTCCTGGAGGATGGCTTTGAAAAGCAATTATCTTCCCAGCAAACAAGAAGGGAATCGTAAGTGTAACTGACAGAAGATCTAATGACACCTCCCTGGGGAGATACCACTCAGGAGCACAGCACTGGTTTCTCTTCCCTCTTTCCCAACAGGGATGCGGGGTTTGCTGGTGCAGCCCTGGGGTGCTGCAGAGTTACACTGGTGCTTCCCTGTGCCAGCTGAGGTGCTGGCCTGGTGCCACCAAGGCAGCGGGCAGCGAGCTCTTCCTCACCGTGCATGAGTGTGAGAAGCAGGAGACGCCAGGGCCAGGAGCAGCCCGTGCACCCATCACAAGGATGGCAGGTAGCGCTGGCAGTGCCACCCCCTGCTCGTCACCACGTGAAGGGGATGCTGTGAACGTCCCCTAATTTTGGCAGTCAGCTGGGGACTTCCACCCATGACCACACATCTTGCGGTGGCACAGATACCGTTGTGCAGTGCCGCAGCAACTGGTGAGGGACAGGGGGAGGCACCTACCACCTTCCACCTCCCCAGGACTTCAGGACTGCTTGGAAAAGGGCTGATGGGGCTGCTCTGCTCCCACAGCCAGGAGGCAGCTCACTGCCGTCTGCGGGAAGCGCAGGGGCGAGGAGGCTGGCTAAGATGTAGGTTGCTATCTTAACATAATTTTTGCCAACACAGTGTTTTGAGTGTGGTTATTCCAAGATGTGTTTTTGTCAGCATCTGTCCCCGATCACAAATGAGTTTCTGTCTTTCTGGGTCTCTACCACCGTAGTGAATTGGAAGAGGGACTGGACCTGGGGGCAGGCTCCTCCAGTCATCCTCTCCCCTCCCTTCTCTAGCACAAGGTTGTGTAATTATTTGTGTGATATGGGACATCTTTAGTAGAAAAGCTTGGGAGACCTGTCCTCACCTCCCACATGAGTCCCGGGGAAACAGAGCTCTCCCAAAGTGGGGGTGCTCTGGTTTCACAGCCATGCAGCAAGCGGGTCGTCCTACCCGCAAACCGGTTGGGATGTGAGTGTGGTGCTGAGGAGCTGTGTCCTGGAAGCCACGGCCTCACTGCAGCCACCCCAGGTGTGCAGCCCTCGGAGGGGACTTCGGCCCGTCCGCCCTTTGCGTTTCTGACAAGCTTCAACGTGCTGGTCCCTGGGGTATTTGCTCCCCTCCCTGCTTACCTCTCCCTCAGCACACGGGGCCAGGCTCTGAGGAGGGGTCATGCCATTCCCGAGGGAAAAGATGACATAGGAGACTAAAATCCCCCTCCTGAGCTTGCACAGGTATTCATCCTACGGCACAACCTGACTTTATTTTCCAGGCAGACTCACAAGTTGGGAGGTAACAGGAGCCTGCTCTCCCCCTCCCTGAATACCCACACACCAAACCCCCAGAAAGCTCCTTCCTGGAGCTGGGGGTAAAAGTGTAAATGTTCCCGTCCTCATTTCTCCCTCGGCTGTGAATGTCGGAGCAGTAGCATGAAAAATGTAATATCCGGAGCGATCACTGTGGTGGTATTTCTGACTTCGCCTGGAGCAGGATGGACCATAAATCTTCCGAGATAACGTGTTGCTGCAGAGACTCCCTGCCAGTTTTTCGGGCCTCAGGAGTCTGAATGCTGCCCGTGCATCTGGGCTGGGCATTGCTGGCACAGGGCAGCAGGTTTCTGTTGTACCCATGGACACAGGGTGAGTGTTTGCTGCTTCCCCTACCATGAGATCCTGGAGGTGTTGCGGGGAACCTTACCATGATCCAATCCACAACATGGTGAAATTGGGGTATTTGTTGTCATGAGACCGAAAGTATGACTGGTCTGATGGACAGTCCAGGAAAAATTACAGATTGGTTTGACAGAAGCTTTGGGTTATGGCTGGTGTGTCACCTCTAGATCTTCAATGAGTTCAAAACCACTGAGAAAGATCTTACTCCGACTGACCCCTACAACCCCTGCCTACCCCTCTTTCCAGTGGGCAGAGCCCATGATCCTACTCAGGGAAAAGGGATAGGTCTGCTCCGATGCGGATGTGTCTGTCAGCCCTGAGACTGCTCTTGCTCAACCTGATGGACCTGAGAATGATCCTGGTGGTACCAGGATGTAACCCCCTCCCTCCTTGTCCTGCCCCTGCTTCTCGACCCTGCTGCTGCTTCTCACTGCTGAGAAGTCCCTGCTGTCCCCGGCCGACATGTCCCTGGCTGGGTGCTGGCGTGCAGCAGAGGGTGCTGGATCAGCGGGAGTGGAGGGAGCTCCTTTCCTCCAGCTCACCAGCGCTTTCCCTGAAGCTCCTCTGGATGCCACTCTGCTCCCTGCCTCTCCGAGCCCGCTCTGTGGGGATTAGCTGTGCTTGGCAGAGACCTCTCCAGCTGAGGGGATCGCCCTCCTCTCCACCAAGACAGGGATTTGCATTCCCTTTGCTGATGCTGTGGGCCAGCTCTGCCTCCGTGTTAGCTGTGAGTTCTCCAGAGCACTGAATCCTGCAGCAAGGACCAACGTGGGTTCCTCCCCGCTCACCCGCTGTGGAGCAGCACTTCTCACTGGCAACACCACCAGCACACTTGGGAAGCAGGGCTCTGCACAGGAGAGAGGGGACCAACCCCCCCAGCACAGCCCAGCCCTGCTTGTACTGCACCCCCAGGGATGCAACCCTCCTCCTCCTCCTCCTCTTCCTCCTCCTCGCTTCCTTCTGAACCCTTTCTTTGTTTCTCAGCTCCCGGGAGATCCCTCAGGTTAATTGCTCAGCCGGATCAATGCGCTTCCAGCTGTGCTCGGGCACTAATGAGTGAGGGGCTTGGAGGGGTGAATGTCCCAGGGGGGCAGCAAGTGGCTCCCAGTCTCCTCTTGGCAGTGGCCATGTTTTTGTCACTGTACACATGGCTTTGTGTTGGACCCAGTGGATGTCCCTCTGTGTCGAGGGGGTCACCAGTGCAGGGGGTAACTGGTGGATGGGAAGTGCTGGTGGGCACAGGGAGAGGCCAGCTCTTCTGTGAGGTGATGGGGTGTTCAGGGCTGAGGGTGCAAGGCTGGGGGCTGACTGCAGGAGCAGTGACACCCCTGTGTTTCACAGCAGCCCATGGCTCTGGGGGTGCCCAGTCTGCCTTCTGTTGCTGGAGAGGAGGCAGCTCCCAGGAGGACCGTACAGTGAAGCCCCTCTAGTGCATCAGCTCAGCCCTCCTGTGTGGAGGAGGTTGTGGGAACAAGGTGGGCAGAGACCCCAGGTCCTTGGATCTAAGCATTAAGCCGTTGCTTATCCCTGTCCCAGGGGTGTTTTAGCTTGTCTGCAAGCCCAGGCACCCCCTGCGGCCCCAGGACACGTTGTCTTACAGTTGTGCTGCTCCCTGCAGTCACCCCTGGTGCAAAGGATGTTGGTGCCATGACCCAGCCAGGTGACCCAGGTGCTGGGCAGAGGTGAGAAGCCATCCCTGGGCTCAGACAAGGTTCCTTTCAGGCCTGGGAAAAGGAGAACAATGGGTAACAGATCCACCAGAGACAATTCAGCCACTGGCACAAAGCAGAGACAGAGCCAAGCCACACGCTGGTGCTGCTGGCCACGCACGGGCTGGTACCACGCCGCCGGGCTGAGCCTGGCTGCCCTGAAAGGCTCTTTGTGGCCCTGCCCGCTGTGGCCGGATCCTACTCCACTCATCTCCTTGCCCAGCCACCAGCCACAGCTGGTGACTCCTGAGGGTCAATGCGTTTGTGATTCTGACCTACTGCTGTTGTGCTCCAGCTTGCACCAAAACTGAATCCCATGCAGAAATCCCCCGGAGTGAAGAGTGGAGCACCAGCAACATGGGCTTTTTTCGGTTTGTTCTAGATGTGACCACTCTTCACCTATGTTGGGCAAAAGACCTCACGTGACAGTGCCTGGGACGTGATGCTCTCCCAGGACACTGCTGTCCCTGCACGCGTGTGTGCCATCTGGATGCCACACGTCCCACATGGCGCTGAGGGTCACCAGCTCCATTCCCAAACAAAGACCCGTGCCAGACCACTCCATGTCCAGGAGCTAACCTGGCCTTGGTGTGCACCTGCACACAGCTCTGCCCAGCAGCACTGGGGGTTTCCTTTGATGCTGTTCACTCTTCCATGGGATGGAGAATTTGCTGCCAACGCTGTCACTTGCGAGTAAGAGGGGCCTTAGGTGGTCCAAGGCTGGGCTTGGTGGTGGTGTGGGCCTGGCATATGCAGGGGATTGCACCGAGAAGCAGAAGTCGGGCAGGTGTTCCTGGTATCTGAGAATAACCCTGGGCATTTTTCTGTCCCATTTCAGCGAAATGTTGGTCCCCTGGGAGGACTGTTTTTTCTGACTGCTGTTTCTCTTCTTCTCTAATTCTTTAGAAAAAATTCCAGGCAGGCTAACTCCATCCTAGAGATGGAAAAAATGTGCCTGGATCCCCAGCCCAGCTGATAGCCAGGTCTCTGAGGAGGCTGGACACATGATACAGCCCTTGCTCTTGGCTTCTCTGTCCCCAGGGGATGCCTGCCAGGCTGAGCTCCTGCTCCTGGAAAACACTGCTCCAGCACTGCCTCCCAACCGCCCGGCTCCCAGCCAGCGGAGACGGGACTGCCGGCGTCGCAGAGAGCTTTGAAATGTGCTTTGCAACAGGATTCATCCCGCCTTGACACAGCAGAGAGAGAAAAGGAATCCGCAAGGAATTACCCAGGGGGGCTGTAGATGGCTGTTAGACTGCAGCGAGGATGAAAGCAGATGAGCTTTTTTTAGGACTGGGCTGAAAAGCTCTGTAAGATCCGCTCTCAGCGGTGCTCCGGGCTGAGCTGCCGGCTCTGATCCCCGGAGCGGTGGGAGAGCTGGCGGCAGCTCTCGCAGGGCTGCGGCGGGCAGGCGGCGGAGTTTGAACCCCTAACAACATTCCCGAAGCCATCACCACTGGTTTGGAGGATCTCTGGGAAGTGAGGGCAGCAAACGGGCAGGGCTGGATTTTTCTCCAGCTGGTAACCGGGTGGTGGATGTGTCTGGAGCTGTAACCCCACCAGCGTGCACCTCACCCCCACGGCAGAATCTTGAAAACACCATGTTCCTTAAAAGACCTGATTTTGGAGGTGTTGTGAGCGCTGTCAGTGGCAAAACCTACTGAAGCTTCTGCTGCAGCAGCAGCCAGGGGAAATGCTGGCATGGCTGCTTTGAGATTCTCCCCCAGCCCAGGGGTCTGCACCCTTGGGGACGAGCTGTGGGTCACTGAGCCTGGGCTGTGACCCCCTCTGACAGCAGGATCCTTGTCACCTTCCCACCCTTACAGGATCAGCCCTTTTCCAGCCTGATTACAGGCCTGGCTGGAAATGCAGACGACTCATGGTTTCGGTGTGAGTCACAGGAGGTTTGGTGGCTTTTCTCTCCGTGCTGCTCCAGGCTGGGGCTGGAGCGGTTGGCTGTAGCTGGCAGCCTCAGCCTCCTTGCCCTGAGGAAGCGGATCTGCAGCCCTTGTGTTTGCGGAGAGAAGTTTGGATGTATCCTGAGCGAGCTCAAGGGGAGCAAGTCAGGGTCCCAAGTGTTATTTTGGAGACCTTTCCTCTTTTTGAGGAGGGGGAAAAGAGACCCCTGAGGTGAGTGGGGGGAAGGCTGGGCTTGCTGGGGACCCCCCGGTATGGAGGGATCTGCTCTGGGGCCAGGGCTTGGTGCCTGTGGGCAGAGCCACCGGCCTCTCCTGAGGGGCGCAGAGACCTGCCACACTCGCTCCCCTCCACCCTCAGGAGTTCCTGCCATGCCAAGCTTGCAGGGAGAGGTGGGTTTTTAATTAAACAGACTGTTACGGCTGGGGGACACAGCCAAGTGCTGTGGTAGATGAAGCTTTCCTTGTGTCCTTTGGGCCAGCACAGGACCTCAACTCTCCCTGCCTGCGTGGTCTCGCGCTGTTGGGGACAGAAGTAGTGGTTCTGGTGCGCAGAGGGTTGTCCCAGAGGTCACGAAACATATGGGAGGTGAGGGGAAGCCTGACTGGGCTAGGGTCATAAAGCACTTTCAGAGAGGAAGTGTCTTATCTGTGCGCTATGTGCCACTGCCTTTTATGTGGCCTGCTGCGTTCGGGGAGAGCACGGCGCCGTGCCAAGGCGGGGACCTGTAGCTGGGTGTCCCCGCACACCCGCACTGCTGTGTGACATGTCCTCCCCTCCCCGCTCCCCTCCACCGAGTGCCACCACACGCGTGAGCAGTGAGCACCCGTGGGACTGGGATGGCTCCTGGTGCCCCCACAGACCAGCTGCACTCTATGGCTTGCTCAGGTACCACTGTGTCTGGGCTCCACAGCGTTTGCAGCATCTTCCAGCTCTGCGGTGGGCAGTGACCATGCAGGAGTCCAAATGTCCCCCACCCTCTGCTTTGTAACCCTCCCTGTCTTCCCTTTGCCCATCACACCCCTGCGAGCCTCCTCCCCACCCATAGCCCAGCAGGGATGAGTGCCTCGGGTTCAGCTGGCTCTCCCAAGCTCCCCAGTCAGAATCATGCCACCTTCACCAAGGTGCCACCTTCACCGCATCCTCCAAGACTGCTCCCAGCCTTCAAAATACTGATAATAACCCTTAGTACTCCAAGGCTTAAAGAGGCTCACAGCAGTTGTAAACTGTGGGAGCTGTCTTTCGTGTAAAACACTATTATTTTATTTTGTTCTTAGTAAAAAGAGTTTGGAAATGCTGTCAATGAATAGCTGTGGAAACACCTCCCGGGGCAATATGAAATATCTCAGGGTGAATCTTCCCAGTGGGCATCACTGATGTCCTGCCTGGGAGCACCACTTCTCCAGCTTCAGCATCAGTTTGTAATGTCAACATAACCCTCTGGTATAATAGCAGCCCTGTCATTTATGCTTAGTTATCAGTCTATTTATAATATCTCTAAGCAAGCCCATTATTTATTGGAATAAAAATTTGCTACCCAGAGAGGCTGAAGTCTGCACAGGGTCAGGAGGAACACGAATACCCATTTTCTAATTCTGACACTAAAAGCTTCCCAAAGGCGAGGGCTGTCAGTACTATTAGCAGACATTACCGTGCAATGGGAAGACAATTACTGCAGGAGAACCATTTCTCCTGGGCTTAATGATTCACCAGCACACGTGAGTGCCATTAGTCCCCAAGGGAGCGGGAGCAGGTGGCCTCAGAACATGCTATTCCCAACTCGAGCATCGCAGCGATGTTGGTGATGCCGTAGAGAGGTTCTCCCCTTCTCTGGGTATCTCAGAAAATGTTCTGGGAGGGTGCAGGGCTGCTCTGCAGCTCGTGAGGGCCAGGCACTCGAACTGGGACCACACTTTGGTCTTTTCTAGTGGTACCTGCTACCCTGCAATGGGAATTCTTGCTCACCTGGTGGGGGCTTTGCTGTTGAGCAAAGACTGTTGTTGCAGGATCAGCCATCCCACTCAAAGTCAGGAGAGAAGCTCAGCACATTCGCTTGCCTTTTAGGTGTTTGGAAGCTCCTAGACCCTCTGTGGTTCCCCACAGGAGAGATCACAGCTGGGCTTTATGGCGAAAGCACCTCAAGCCCTCCCCTGACAGCAGCACCTCGCAGCCCCTGTGCTGATGGCTGGGCTTTGCTCAGGGCAGTGCCTGGGGATGTTCCTCTGCCTTTGTGGCCATGGGCCACCTCAGCTATGGCAGCCGGGTCCTGCAGGGGGCTGTTCTGTGCCGGCTGGTCCAACACACACAGCACAAGCTGGCGTGGGCTGTGGAGTAATGGGTTTGTAATGGAAATGCTGCCTGCAGAGCTCCCTCGGGTCCTGAGCAACAGTCTGAAACTCCTGTGCCTTCTGTTATATGGTTTGTATGAAATCACAGGTGATCTCTGAACATAAAAGGCACACTTAAAGGTATGATGATACACAGAGGAAGTCACATCAGGGCTGCAAACTGAAGAGAGTGTCCTTCCCAGCAAAGGCTTGTGCATTGGATTTACTGGCTGCCTGTACAGAGGGAAGGTTTAGAAAAAATAAATAAAAGGCCTTTTTTTCCCCCAAGATTGAAAAGCCTGGTAAAATCTGTGTTCATTTGTTCTTTATCACCACAAAATATTTGTCTGACAGCTGTAATCACTGCTAGTACCTCCAATGTGTCATAAAGCTTAATTGCTTGAACTTTTCTGTTAGCAATGAGATAATGCCGTGACCTTCTTGCATCAACAATTAACGTATCCCAGAGCAGCTTGTGGCGCCTGCTGCCTCCTCCGTCAGCTCCATGTGCTGAGGAAAGGCCACTTGCTGGCTGTGCCGTGCTCCTGCGAGTCCCCACGAGGCCCCGCAGGTAGAGCGGAGCTGCGGTGTGGGTGGTGATGGAGCTGAGGAAACCCGGGGGAGGAGTGGCTGGGGGCACCAGGAAGGCAAGCGGTGGATGAAGAGAGACATAAATAGGAAGAGTCCAAGCAGCACGACTCCTTCTGCCGGAGCGATCCACCCAGCGAGCAGAGAGGTTTCTGTGGGCTGTTTTTTAGGGTTTCCCTGGCAGAGTGCCATCGGGGCGGGCAGGGAGCAGAGATGCTGCTGCCCCTCGGCACGGCTCGGCTGAGGGCTGTGTGTGTGCCCTCCTCACCCTGTTGCAAGAGAAGGTCTTGCCCACCCGCACCCCTGCAAGCAACTGATCTCGGGGCTCCCGTGGTAACAGCAAAGCCACAGGAAGGAGGAATTGCCCCCAGCACAGTCCACGAGGCAGCGTGCTGTAAAATTCATCACCCTCAGACTAGCTGTGGCCCTCCTGTAAAACACATTTTGTGTCTAATCTTGGTAACGCAGTGTCTCTTCACCACCAGCCCGGCAGCGCGTTTCACGGCCGATGAGTAAGGAGAGAAGCCTCGCTGTAGTGGCGAGAGCAGCCCTGCTTGGCAGGCACATATGGTACCCTTTTTCTGGAGACATGTTTTCCCCCACCAGGCTCTTTTGAGTTTCCTTAACCTGAAATCACCAGCACTTGTTTCACAGCGCGCCGGGCGAGATGCCGCCTCTCTGGCTCCGTGGCTGGGTGGATGTGCCCCGGGGGTGACGTGCGAGGCTGAGCTCGGGGTCCAGCCCTGGCTGCCCACAGCCCAGGAGTACATAAAGCCCTCACACTCCTTCAGGAAAGCCTTCAGCCCGCAGACAGAGGCTCACTGGCACATCTGGGACAGGGTTCATTTCTCCTTGTGGGCACCTACAGCCCATTTAAATCCATTTAAGCTAGTCTGCAGAGAGAAGCATCTCTCCACGCTACCCACGAAACAGCCAGTGCTCTGCTGGCCCCATGTCCAGAAAACCAAACAGTCTTCATTTCTTCAGCAAAGGAAGGCAGAAGAAATATTGTTGCTTATGGGGAACCTTTGCTGAGTGAGGAAAGGCAAGTTTGTATGCCTTCAGCCAGGCTGGTGGTGTTAGCTAACGAGAAAGCCAGCCCCCGAGAGAGGCTGCAGAACCAGCAAAGCCGCTGTGCACCCGGAGCTGTGGGGCAGCCCGTGCTCCCCACATCCCACATCAGCTCTGCCTCCGTCCCTGCAGTGTCCCCTGAGCCCTGCCGCTGCCCGCCGGGGGCTCCTCGCCAGCTCTGCTCGCTGTCCCCTGCCCTGAGACCATCCCAACCACAGATTACTATTTGGTTCACGTTTCCCTACAGGGGGAGGTTGTAGCATCCGCCTTTCACTCCCGTCCTTGTTCCAGAATGAGTCACCAGGATGAAGGAACTGAGCAACAGGCAGGAGGATAATTTGCCTTGTGATGGTGATTCAGCCTCTGCGGGGTGGTGACAGAGCGAGCAGAGCTATTGTTTCTCCTCATCAGCTGATGACAAAAGCCTTCTTACCCCTCTTATGACATTTCATTGTAGAAGAAGAAATATGAAAAAAGTGATGTGTAAACCAGTGATGAGCGATGTCCCCGCTTCAGGGAACACCCTCTGGTTCTCTCAGTCTACCCTGAATGCCAGGGCAGCTTGCTGCACAGTCAGCCAGCCCCTCTCTTCCCCAGGGATGCTGTTACTGCACCTCCAGGCTCAGGAGAAGCTCAGTGCAGAGGAGGGATGGAGTTATCCCTGCACACGGGAGGGATGGAGCTGGCTCCGTGCGTGCAGATGGAGGAGCTCTGCTGGGGCAGCCTGGGAGTGCCACACCAGCTGCTGGTGCAAACTGCATCAGCAAATTCCTGCATCTGTGTGTCATCCAGCATCACCTCAACCAAGTGGTTCACTGGGGACATGTCACAGTCCTGCACTGCGAAGATGATCTGGGGTTTGAACGGCTTCCATGTGAGGGATGCTTCAGTAGGTTAGGACAGTTCTACAGATGGCAAAAATGCACGACCAAGGGAGAATACTATAGAAGCCTACTAAATACCAACTCCTGTGACAAATGGGGAATAGCTGTCCTCTGGCTCTTCTCATATGAACTTTGGGGTCATCAGGTGAGACTAACAGAAGCCTGTTCACAACAACAAATGAGATACTCATTAACAAAATTTGCAGTTAAACCATGAAATGCTTTGCCGCACGGCAGAGAAGCTACTGAAATTTTACAAGGATTCAAAAAATGTTTCATTGGATTCATGGAAGAAAACACCTGGTGGTCACTAATTCAAATACAACCCCACTATATAGTGCCTGAATCAGGTGCCAGCAGATGAGGGAGTCATTGAGGAGGTGCCAGACATTCAGGAGTCATTTTTGCAAGCTCCCCTGGACACTTACTCTTCCCTTGGCACACACTGGGGAGATGCACCACTGGTCTGACTCACTGTGGCTGTTTCCATGTCCCTTTACTCAACATATGTGTGAATTTTATAGGTTTCTGCGTAAGTAGAGTATGGACTTCCAATAAATGCTGCCTGATCAGTTACTGCTCCAGATTCCAGAATGGCAAAACTAATATGAAGATGAACTGGGAAAGCTTAAATCAGCATTTACTGACTTTAGCTTTTTCTTCTCCTCGCTCTTTACATTTTACATACTTTTCATTTGCATTTTAGATGGAGTCCTAGGAGCTGTGTGTAAGATTAGTGCATGATTGATAGCAGCTTCAGGATATTCAGGCAGCAGTAATAAGTCTATTATTGACAGTGAATATTCATAGGGATAGATCAGCTTGGAGGATTAAAAGGCACATCCTAGAGGGGTGGATATAATGAACACGGGGGCAATCAAATAAATGAAGCAGAAAAGGTGTAGCTTTATTGGCCCTTTACAGTCACTCCCTCTGTATCTGCTTCAGTTCATAATTACTGTTGCCGGAAGATAACAGCTATTAGCAGTGGCTGCAGATCCCTGGGCTCTTTGAAGTCCTGAACAATAGTCCACAGGAGGTGCTATGAGACCTTCTTCATCTTCTCCCTAGTCTACACCATCCTTGGGTCATGCAAAACCGCTGATGGCTGTTCCCACCAGCAGCGTTCCCGGTCGCCTTTGATCACAGCTGCCCTTGTAATAGCTCCGAGGAACAGGGTTCACTTTGGTAGAACAGAAATCCTTTGCTGCCTGATTGTACCAAAACAACGGCGAGGGAGGCAGCTGCTGTACCTGCCAGGGCCGAGAGGAGAGGGGAGCTGGTTTGGGCAGTGCTGAGATCCCATGAGGGAGCTTCCTCCCCTCTGGACCGCCCGGTTCAGCCCAGCGACAGCAGCACCCGGGACCCAGGCTGGGCTCACCTTGGCCTCAGCTTTGCCCGAGTGAGAAATGAAGCATCGGGCTCATCCTCAGATCCAACAGGCACAGTGAGATGCAGAGGGTGCAGAAGGCCAGCACTTATCTCTCAATTAAATCAGCCATCTAATAATAAAACCCCAAAATTAAAACCAACGTGCCTCTTTAATTCAAGTGTGTTTTCCTTAACTGACAGCAACTTACAAAGACGTTCATCCTGTGCACAACAAGAGCCATAGATACATTTTCATTTCTCCATAAGATAAAAACACCATTTATCTGTTCACTGTGTGGTTTTGCTCTAATTTCATGCCATTAAGAGGTTAGAACCCGGCAGCCCCGTTTCAGCACGCGGCATGGGTACAAGCAGAGGTTCTGTCGGCCTGCCTACCGCCACCTGATTTCATCTGTCTCCTCTAGGGCTTTGCAGCACCAGTGATACATGACTCAGGCTGAGCACGGGGCTTTTATGCTTTCCATGTGCAAAAACCATAGGAAGGATGGAGCTCCCCCTTTCTACACCCTTGACACCTGCCAGGTGCTGCTCAGGACTTTCTGCACCGGTTTTGCACAACACCCTGGTGAGCGCCGAGGAGGTTGCACGAGTGCCTTTGTGGAGGGGGAGGTTGGCTTGGTCTCTTCGCAGGCGTTCTCTGAATTAGCCAGCTCTGAACGTGAAGGCAAAACCACCCTCCCCTTGTATCCCAGAAATAGGTCGGGAGGAAACTCATGGATCCTCAAATCTGATCGGTTATTATTTCAAGCACCCGTATGATGTAATCCCTTTCATAAACAGTGGGGCTTGGCCTACACTATTTCTGTATGGAAGCTGCTGCAAACACCCACAGTTCTGATTCATAGAGACCTTTTTTTTTAGAAAAAAAAAAAAAAAAAAAGAAAGTATCACAGCCTGAGTTTTAATTGAAGCCAGATGATATCAATTTGTTCCTGTGGCAACAGCAGCTTAGAGACAGCCCCTCTCACTCCCAGCTGCTCAGGTACCCATTAGTATATAACCTCCTCTGCTCTTAGCTTTGTGTTTTCAGGTGAAGGTGTGAGACTGCTGGTGGGGGTTCATCTGGACCACCAGTTTGCTGTCCAGGTAAGTACTTGATGTGGTTATAGGAGTATCATGCAGTGCTGTAAGTACCCTGAGAGGTGGGAGAGGGCTCTGTAACAGCTAGAGGTGGAACTGCCCCATCTTTGCCTAATGGAGAGGTAGCAAAGCACTTCTGACCCCTAAACCTGTGCTTTGCTGCACCCAGAGACAGCAAGGTCACCCTCTGAACAGTGCAAATGCAGGTCTCCTGCGTAAGTGACCTTGGTTTAGACCTTGCCATTTGATTTACCTTCTCTTGTTGTGTCCTGGGGGTGATAGAAGGCACTTAATTCCAGTTTCCTTTTCTACTTCAGCAGTTTTCAGTGTCTCCTGAGATACTGCAAGAAGCTCTGAAAAAAGCCCTCCAGGGGTCTCTAGGAAGTTTCTCCTTGGCTCATCACTAGGGCTGGATTTGGCTCTGTTTTGTGCTGTGAGTGTTTGTTCCACCAGGGTCACCAAGGTGGAGATGCTTGGTGTGTCTCTGACTCTGCCATGTTGCACCCTAGAAAATTCCTGAGCCTAATGTGTTCAGATCCTTGCCAGGAAAGGGCTGCCCCTCTCTGGAAAGGACTGCAGGGAACTGGAGCACAGCAGAGCTGGCAGAGCCCCTCTAGGCCCTGGAGAGGGAAGCAGAGGCTGTACAGCTCCTCCATAGCCAGTGGGCAGCACCCATGTTCCGTACACACGTCTTTGCAGTATGCAAAGCTGGACTCTGTGGGCAGAGGTGTAGTGTAGTGCCATATCCCCCTTGCCTGAGCCTCCTCTACACCTCCCTGGACCAGCTGGGTCCCATCCTGCCCTGTTCCTCCTCCAACCCTTGCACTGGGGGCTGACTATATGACAGCTCTACTCCTTTCCTGCTGAGCAGCAGGGGTATTAAGGAGGTAAAAAACAGGACCCTCATCCCCAGCCATATAGTCCCAAATCTTGAAAACTTCAGGATAACACAAACTTTTTCTTGGAAGTCACTCATGCACCATAGCCTTGACTTTCAAGGTGAATCTACCTGGGTTTAGCCTGGAAAACTTCTCCTAGTCATCTGGCTTGATGTGAGTCCAGGCTTTGCTGGAAATCCTTGCTGTCAGACCTACAATTCAATATGCTGGCTTCCAGCTCTCCAGGATAGTTGTTGCTTGGCCTCCTCTTTTCCCTTTTCCTCCTCTATAGTTATTTCCTTGCTTAAACTTTTCATTCCCAGCAGCCTGTGCCTTTTCCCACACCCACTATTGTTGTTCTAGAGAAAAGTAATTAAAACTGCTTCCTTCTTGCAGACCTGGAAGACCTCTAGTTTTGCCCCAGCATCAGTGTGCCACAGCCTCATGTCTTTCCTTGCTCTCATTTGGTTGTACAGCCAAAAATCCCAGTGTTATTTACTGATTAACTCTTGTTACAAGCCCAGTGCTTGGGCTACTGCTCCACCTCTCCATCTGGCCCTGGGATGTGTGACTTCCCAGGGCTCCCTTCCCCACTGGCTGGAAATGGCTGCATGCATTTCTCTTGTGCCACCAGCACCTTTATTTTGGGTTCAGTTTTCCCTGGGCTGTGCAGCACAGAGAGCTGCTTGGCTGCTGTCGGTGCTGCAAACCACCCCTGTGGTCTGGAGCTGCCTGTAATTCTGCTGTGCAAGACGTCTCCTTGCATCCATGTTGCTCTGACTTCTCCCTGCTCCTGTTCTTTGCCAAAAGCCTGCCTTGCCTGCGGAATTGAGAGATTCCCTTCTTGTCCTAGAAAGTAGGATGTGGCAGGACATGGCTGACTGTGCTCTGTGCTGGAGCTGGCTTGGGGAATGTGCTGTCGGTGACCCGTGGGCTTGCTGAGTATGGGCAGGTCTGTGGGTGGATGTTTGCTTGGAGGAGATAAGTGAGGAGCTGTTGGAAGGGGTCTGGGCTGTGATATGGTTTCTGGCTGGCTAGCTAGCAGCCAGGCTGGTCCGGGCAGTGGCTCGTCCCTTTGGCAGCCCATGCTCATTAACATTCCCCTTTTTAATCTTTTTTTTATCAAGATCTTCAGGTCTTCTCTTTGATTTCTCTGCTCTAGGTGGACTTGTGCTTTCTGATGAGTGCTGTAAAGCTGTTCTTTGCTGAAATGTTTGAAAGCTGTGAGATGGTGCAAACACTCCTGCTGCCCAGGTGTGAAATGCTGCTCTGCACTAGCAAGTGGGGAGGACCTCCCCAGGTCTGATCTGTCAGAAATCTGTCTCGCAGGGGATGGTGTGGAGCACGCTAGGCTGACAGCAAGCATGCTGGAGGACAGAGCTGGTGTTCAAAATAACCTTGATAAACTGAAGAAATCTGCACATCTACACAATGATTCTGCAGTAGACTTGTAGAAACAGAAAATTTTCTTAGGCTTTGCTGGCATCCATTGCTGTGAAATGCCTCTTCTTCTTTGCCTTAGCACTCCTGCGTTGCTGTAGATGCTGTCCTGCAGGCAGGAGAAGTTGTCCCTGATGTCAGTGTGAGAGCTGTCTGGAGGGTATACTGTAGCGGGTGATTTGTTGTGCAGCCACGGTGAGATGGCACAGGTGTTGCCTTTTGTACAACTTTTGGTTTTGCTCTTTTCACTGCCCTTGCGAAGACCCCTGTGTTTCCTGACACTGTTCTGGCTTTGCTACACCCCTCACCCTTCAAAATGCCCTCTTAGTTCCAGGTTTCCCATCACCTCCCAGCTCAGTGAATCAGACCCTCCTTAGCTCCTGTCTCCTGCTGCTTTTCCCCTCTCTGCTGCTTTAATCCCACTCTGAGCTGACAAGCAAAGCACATTGGATCAGTGGCTACGATATGTTCCAGAAATAGCACTTCCCCTTTAAACCTTTGGTAATTTTCTTCTCTTTGGTCATTCCCCAAAATTTCTGCTTATCTTAGTCCAGTTGAGACCGGGGTCTTCCCTGTGTTGACAGCTACAACCTGCTGCCAGAAACCTCCCTGTTCAAACCACCAGTGCTTCTATCTTCCATGCTATATAAGCGAGGAACTTGAGGCCAAACTACATCTATTGTGATTGCAGTCAGGCTGAGGGGCAGAATGATGTACCATGAGTGTCTGAGCTCCTCAGCACACTTGCTGGCAGGTGTGAAGCTGGGAAACAGGATGGTGGTTGTCCTGTGGATGTGGGGCAGACTGCAAGTGGATTTACCAGTTGTATACATTGAATTGTCTTTACTTCTATTTGAGGGCTCTATCTGGGGTTGAGTTTTTTGTGACCCTTCTGGCTCTCACCCCTTTGAACGGGTGTCACTGCATCTGATGGCCCCCAGCAAGGGGACTGCTGGCCAACTTGGTTTTGGCAGGAAAAATTAACAGTATAATTTCAGCTCTGTGGAGAATTTCCTGACAGGGTCTGAGGGTGTTTGAACCCTGAGAATGTTATTAACTCTCTGTTGAGTGGAAAAGCAAGGACTGTCTGACAAGGCTGGTGTTGGTGTGATAGGCGAGCTGAGCTGGTGTTCTCCCAGATGCTATGGAGGGGCCCAAACCAGCATTCTCAAACTTTAGAAAAATCTTTATCCATATTAAATCTTTAACTGGCCCTGTTTACAGCTTTGAGTTTACCCTGAACCCCAGATTTAATTGCTTCCATGCTTCTACAGATCTGTTAACTTGCAATTGTATATTGCACAGAAAAAAAATACTGCAAAAATCAGCATGTGAATTATCCAGCTCAAAGATCCTGGCTCATTCTCATGCAAAAGCAATGTGTGCTGACGAACATCAGCAAACAGACAGCAGAGACCTGGGGAGAGATAATTCATTACGGATGGGGCTGTGAGGCAGGAGAGGGGCAGCTTTCACTGGAGGGGATGTGGAGTTGGAGCCCAAAAGGGAACAGCCTGAGGGAGTGGAACACTGCACTTAATCTAAAGCTTGATGGGTTTTTGTATAATTTTGGAGCTCTGATATTCAGACAGTCACTAATTTCTGTTCATTCATTTGGCATCTTATTTTTTTCATACCTTCTTATGCGGAATGCTGCCTAACTTAAAGAATAATATTAGGTATTGATGTAATAGTGACAAAATTGTTTTAAAGCGTTCCTGTAGCATCTTCTTACATATGCTAGTCCACAAATGTCCCTTATTACATGGAGAATCCAGTGATGGTGCCTCTGTGCTGTGTGGCATCCTGTTCCTGTACATTCATTATTTCCATGCTTTTGAGTTCTCATTCTCTTCAATGTCTGCTGTGTGAGGTAGGAAAGAAGGGGGAGAAATGAATAAATTGGAATAATGAGGATGAAAATTTGCTCTATTTACATTGAGAGTTTTGAACAGCCTATATGTAAGCCTTTTTGATGAAACCCGGAATGTATGAGTGCTAGTTGTCAGCAAGGAACAGTATTAATAGACAATTGCAAAATATTCTTTCCACAGGAAAGGGCCTTGCAGCCTGAGGAAATATTTCCACAGTTTTCCAATAGGTCTGGTCACTTAGAGCGGGTTTTCTCTATTTCATGCAGCTGTGGTCTGGCACTTGGTATGGTGGGGAAAATTTTCGAATTATGGTTTGCAGACAGTGGGTTAAGTCCTGTACAGACAGAATAATAGTTGCCTGTGTCTCTTCTGAGTTGGAACAATTTCTTTCTCAAAACAGAGGCTTTGAATGTCTTTGTTTTTTCTAAATGCAGGATGATTCCTCTGACGTGTGAAAACACGCATTGAATCTTTCTACCTCTGCTCTCAGCACACAGGACAAAGTGTAAAAGTGCCTGGATTTTGCTTTCATTTGACTTCTGTAGAGGTCAGGTAGTCAGATTCTCTAATCCTTTTTGTGCCTCTGTTTATGCCTGGGACACTTACCTACTTCATACCTGTGTCCTGAAAATAAGCACTGCGGATCAGGATTCTTGTGTCAAAGGTACAAAGGGCAAACAGCTGCTGCTTTCCTGTTGTGCAGGTCTGGGAACAGGAGTGGTGCCTGGGAAGGATGGGTTTGCACGGGGCAGCAAAGCGGTGTGTGTTCGGATCTGATGCTGACAACGTGTGTCCTGCTTGTACGGGGTGGGTCAGGGACTTCTGGCTCCTAATACTGAGCTTTTCTTTTACAACTCGAACAGAACAAACTATACTCAGTGCTGTAGCCAGCGGAAAACAGGTGAATGTAGCTTGATCATGGCCAGAGGATGGCCAAGCCCGTGAAGAGCAGGTTCATGGTTTGCAGAGCACTACAGCCTGCACTGGCAGTTTTCTTATGTGGGACATAGCTACAGCTTCAGAAAATGTCTTATTCAAGCAAGGCAAAGCCCCTAGGCAGCAATGCAGAAATAACAGGCCCATATTGATCCATGAGAGGGAAGCTCACCTGCCAGTGGGCTGTTTATGTTTTGATTTGCTATGGCAGGTACTTGCTCTTGATCCTCCCTCTCATGTCTGGTTCTGGGATCCCGTTCTCATACTATTACAGATGTAATAGTGCAAAAGCCTTGTGTGGAAGAAAAAAAGAAGGAATGAATAAGGTAACAGGAATACAACTGAATCATTACACTAAAAATTTTCTTGGGAATAACTCCCTCTTTTGCTTAAACTCACAGGAGAGCTCCCCTGCCTGTTGTTGGGGCTGATGTCTGTCGCTAGAAGTGTCTTCAACAGTCACTGACCTTCACCAAGGTCCTGTGTCTCTGCCAGCAGGTTTGGATATGCAGTGGAGGTAGCATCTTCAATCCATCTGTAGTGCCATATTAATACACAGTGAATAGTGAAATTATGCCGTAAACCCACTGAAAATCCAAAGCAAAACATCCTCAAGGGTGTCCAGTTTCACCTGGTGTCAAAAAGGGAGTTTCTAAATCAGCCCCAGTGCTGCTTGTCTAGAAAAAAGAGCAAGTTAATTATTCCCTGCCTGACACAGAACTGGTTTTGCGTGATTTGCAGATTCTGATCCTTGTCTCCTTAATCTGCCTTTTTTTCTCTCTCACCACCCACACAAAGCTTCTCTTTCTACCTACTTCTAGCTCCTGCGTGATGATACTAGTTATTACCTCCATTCATGGTGCCAGGCTCAAAACATTCTCTGGCATAGGTCTCCTGCCGCAGCTGATGGAAGCAGCCCTGTGGTGCTGGGCACCCGGGGAGAGCAGCCCATAACCCAGCGTCTGTCCTGACCTGCTGTGAGACCACAGCCACCCACAACCTGCAAGATCTCTCCATCCACCAGCACATCAATCCCCGCTCTGCCCAGGGCACCGCGGAGTGTGTTCTGCAGGCAGCACAGCCCATGCCCTCAGACAGGCAAAACTGGCAAAAAATTAAAGTTAACTGACTAGCAGCCCAAGAAAAAGCCTTATTTTGTGGCTTCTGTTCAAAACCAATCCTGGAGAACCCTCCCGACTTCCAGTAAAGACCTACTTCAGTGAAACTTCTTTAAAAGACCCCAGTGCACAGACTCCTCTGTGTATCATTACCTGGAGGAGTGTGTTGGTATCTGCACAAATACGCACAGGTAAAGCAGCAAACAAATTTTGGTTTGAATGAAATTAATATACTTTTTATGTACGATTTTTTTCTGATGTTATTTTTCAATCACAGGGCTATACTTTACACCATGGCTTGGACAAACCTGATAAATCAGAAAAAGCTCTTACTGTGGATTATATTAAGGTATTTTCTATGAAAAAGCCACGTCAGAAACAAACATATCTAACAACAGATCATCCTGCAGCTACTTTCTGTGCTCAGAACAGCTACGTAAGCATGTTTTATCTACTACCTACAGCAACTCAGAAAATGCATGTCACCTGCAAAACAATCTTAAGATACAGGATGGTCAGGCAAAATTCCAAGAGCCAGATGCCAATGATTCTGTGGCAGGAAGCGTTGTTAGAAAAAAGCTACATCTACCTCTGCTTCCAGAGAAGAGGTCTGCTGTTTCTGGGCTTACGTTAAGGGACACCCTTGTTCACAGACACTCTAACTTTAGAAGAAACTCTTCTAACCTGAAAGAGTCAGAAAGGGGACTGAGGAGGGGAAGCAGATGGGCGACAAATGATACTGCTATAGGAATCCAGGTGCATGATCTGCTGTTTGTCCCAAGGAGACATGTTTGGATGGGGGAGATGACGTTTTGGTGTGGAAGAAAGACTAGGTTAGATTGGACTAGCCAGGTCTTGACTTAGATTTGTCTGTGCCAATGGCACAAACAGTCTCCAGGCTCCTGACCTGGGTCCCAAGTTGCTTTTTAGACCTACTTGATGGTCTCTAAAAGTATCCCTCTTCAGAGGTGATGAGCCCCTCAGCTCCTGTTAGCTTTAATGGCTAATGTTGGTGGCATTTGGGGGCTTGGCTTTTTTTATGGCTGGGTTACCAGGCTTCATGTTTTAGGTGTTGTTACCATGTACTTAAAGAAGTGGACTTTCAAATTTTAATATTTATTCCACTGTGAACCAGTATGATCCTGTTCTGTTTCTTAAAATCAACTGATAGAAAAGCTATTACATGAACTCCTGAGGTCCTCACTTTTGGCTTGTGTTTCATCAGGAAGCTTTTAGTGATTTAGCTCAAAGCTGTTTCTCTGTTACCTTCTCACGTGTACTACAGACCAGCGTCAGGTCACACTGATTTTGCCAAGGAATTCCTTCTTTAGACAAAAATCAAAAGGAGAACTAGGGATAGGACTTGAAGTCATTAATGTGAATTTGCATATGAAAACTTGTTTTTAATAACTTTCTGCATCACAAAACCTTCTTACTGGAGAAATAGGTCACTTGACAAAAATCACCTATTTGAATATTTTTCTGGTTCTCCAGAAGACTTAGTAGCTTGATATTGTATAAACATTTTGATATTAATTCAGCTGGCACTGCTGTGAGTTATAACCATTATTTTTGGAGTAAGCACCCAGGAAGGGAAATAAAGAACAAAGATGCCTTGATGAAATATGTAATTATGTGAATACAATTACTAGAGGAGCCATAAATATAAAACTAAGCTTCTATATAAAGTAGGATTTTACTGTTTTGTGAGATTGTTCTTGTACCAAAAAGGACAAACACTTATGGGTTACACAGATGTTTCCAGAGGCATCTGCCAAGGTTATTCCTGCTGAGTCCAAGGCGAGTGATGCAAGGAATTAATGGGCAGCAGAACAGAAAAATGCTGCGGTGCTTCCAGGGGAACATGACTGCCCTGGACAGACCCTTGCTCTGCCCCAAGTGCTGCATGTGCATCTGCCTACTGGCTCCTGAAAAAGAAGCAAATGTTTTTTTTCCAAGAAGCATTTAGGCAACTGCTGCTCTAAGTGAAAGAAAGCTTGTCATCAGTTTAGAAACAAAGCTGGGATTTCCGTTTCCCTCCTACCCTTAGCCTGCTGTGGGAAAGACTCTGGCCTGTTTGGTGAGGGGGGCAGCTCGCTTTGGTTTCTGGCACTTGCTGTTGCTGCAGTAATGCTCATCTTTCCCCTGCATGCCCTTGTCCCCAGGGAGCCCAGCCAGAGCAGGTGGGACCCTCCATCCCCTGTCCCATGACAGGCTGCAACAAGTATCCCGCAGGGAGGTGACACCTGCTGAGTTTTCTTCTGTTATTTTTCCCTGTCGAAGGCTTCTGGCACTCTTGAGCTTCTCACTGCCTCTGCGTCAAGGACTCTTGAAGGGTGGGTGCTGCTCAGCAGCAGCAGCTGGGACAGGGATGTCTCTGCTCTGATACATCCCTAGCTGTCTAGCTGGCACTGTGTCAAGTCTGGATGTAGTGTCACAGGGGAAGCTTGTGTTCTTGATCGCTGCTGCATCCTTCCCAAAATCATTGCTTCCCCAAGCCTGAGCTGTTTGGCAATTTCACAGTGACCATGAAGGATGGAGACCATAAACCAGCAGGGACTGGGGCATTACCAGGAGACAGGGCTCAGGAGGTGGAACACCTGTCCCAGATAGCTACGTTTATAGATTGGGAGCAGAATTAATCCACGCATTTCAGTGTGACTTCATTCTTTCACCTGGGAGAGCTAAAGCTATGTGTGGTATCACAGGCATCGTCAGCTCTGGCAGATGTGGGGGGCCTTGGGGGGCACGGCTTGGGATGGGTCCTTGGACTGCAGGGCTTGAAGGCGGGGAATAACTGAAGGCTGAGTCCTACAGGCACACATAGCTTCGTGACCAGGGCTGCCCACAGTGAGCTGCCCCACTGCAACAACAAAATGACCTAAGGATAATCTCTCATCAACGATTAACCACTTCAATGTAAGGCTAAATTATGATAGTAAAAGGCTTTTCAGTAACTAGCCTGACACAAAGCACTACACCACTCTCAGGCAGGGGGAGGTTTAAATGAGCTCTGCAGGCTCAGAGTCAAGAAGAGGGCTACAAAGTCATTACAGCTTTCGGGTAAGGAGTGGGCAGTCTGTATGACCATGTTAGATATCCACAGTAAGCCACGGAGGAAGGGCTAGATGGGCAAATATGTTGGGAAGCTTGATCTCTGAAAGAGACACAGATCTCTGCATAGTTCCCACGCTTGTTTCAGACCAAGGATTGTTAATTTTCTGGCTAGGCAATTAGCCTTGCTGTGAAAGCTCAGTGATGGATATTTTGCCATGTCCCTTGGGAACCCGGTTCATTAGTTTATAATTTTAATTAAAATTCTGCTGCTTAATTTCTTTGAACCGTACTGACTTCACTGGAGTGGTGCTATTATCTACCAGAACAGAAGGACACGCCTGATGTTGGCTGTCTCTAACCATTGCTGTGCGTGGTCCCTAAGGAAAACCAGGAGGCCCAGGCACTTTTAGCACTTTCAGGCATAGGTTTCTGGGAGCATTTCCTTGATAGGTGGCCATTGTCACCTCCTGCACCCGGCTACTACACCCTTGGCTTCCATTGCTGCTCCCACTCCTGCTGAACAAGTCATTAACTTCCTTGGTGCTGCAAGATACTGGACACGTCGTCAGTGGCGTATGAGGCAAATTAGAGATGCAAGGTGCAGAATGACAGGTTGGGTTTGTGCAATCCCACAGCGTGTTGCTGGTCGTGGAGATGGGAGAGAAAATGAATATAACTGGTAAAGAACCTTCCCACACACCTTAACTGGGGGTGCCTGGCTGATGCCCAGCCACGCTGATCAAAACCTTTGCTGGAGATTAACAGGGGAGAGATGTATTAAGTGCTCTGCAGAGCTTGAACAATGAAATTAACCTCCAAGTGAGGAAAGAGCCTGTGCCAAGAGATCTTATCTTCCATGAATGAGCTGGATACAGAAGGGCTCCTGGCTTTTATGAAAGGCAGGAAACTTAAGCTACTGTTTTATGAGCCAAGAGATTTGACCACTGTGAAGCAACATCTGTGTCATTAACTTGGCTAGACAGCCCAGAATGTGTCAGGACAAGGGCGGTGACTAAAGCTGCTAGAAATGCTCCCGAATTACTTGGGAGCACCCGCTGTCACCGAGGGCTCTGTCCCAGCAGCGGAGCTCCCGGCCTTTCCCTGGCAGTGCCACAGGTACCACGGCTCTGCAAACACTCCCTGGCCAATTTGCACAGCGCCTTGGCACAGTTTGAAGCGAAACCCTGCCCGAACGTGGGCAGAAAAGAGCAGGCAGGGCGAGAGAGGAGCGGCGTGTTTCTAGGGAATGGGATGGCTTTGCTGGTGTGGGTGTCTCCGTGGAACTGCACCCACTACCCTGCCCTGTCTGCTGCTCTTCACAAGAGAATCCCTTTTGATCTGGAAATGAGTTTGGCTTCTTGCCCCTGCTGTCCCTGTGGTGAGAGGGCTGCTGCTGCACGCCGGGTGTGCCCCTGCCAGCCTGCGACACTGCTGCTGGTGGCTGAAATAGGTTTCCTCTCTTGTGCCTGTTTTCTGGTCTGTTTTAGAGAGGAGCGAGGTCTCCTCTGTTTTCTGTTTGCAGCTCAATCTATCCAGCCCTTTAATCCTTGCAGATGCAGGCTGGTTTCCTGGTGGCACCCTCTTCCATAACTGTTGACATTAAGGCAGCTCTCTTGAATGTAGGCAGTGAGAGCAAACTTCACCTCTTGTATCAGAGATACAGAGAAAAATATCAAACTCAGTGGCAGACCCTCAAGGACCCGTGATAGTAATTTCTCTTCAGGCTCAGCCTGCCTCTGTCAACACTTTTTCATTGCCTCCCTTGTAGCCAGTTCCTTCTGACTTTTTATCTTGTCTTTTAGCAAAAACATCTTCAGTTTGTTAATATCCCTTTGATGCCACGTCAGCTGCTTCTCTGTAGTCCAAAGGGATGAGCTCTAAGGGGCTTCCTTTGGCTTTCAAAGGAAGAAAGAACAAAGTCTGACAAAATTTCTCCTTGCAAAGAGATTCTATTTTTCATTATCTTGTACTATTTCAAAATTTGCTTTAGGATCTAGCTTTCTACTGCAGTTGGACTATTGGGTCTTGAGCTTACCTCATCCCTTCTCCCTTTTTAAGTATAGATATTGTTATGCATTTCCATAGTCATATGGTAATGTTCCATATTGCTCAAACACTGCTATTTCTGTAGCTTCATGTGATAGTCCACTGCCGTTGAGTATGTGAAACTGCTTTTTTTTCCCCTGTCTCTGGGTTGAAAAATGGCCAAGTACACTATGTATTTATCATATTATCCATCTTGCCTTTTACCTCATATCCAAAGTTATTGTTTTCCATTGAAAAGTAAGGTAAAGTGTTAACTTACCTTGGAGCCATCCTGAGATTAGTATTTACCCCATTTTCTCTGTAAAAAGACCCTCCCTTCTCTTTCTTTGATCTACTTTTTCTCATACAGCTGACTAAAATTTTCTGTTTGTTTAATACACACTGTGAGGTGTAGTTCGGTCTAAGGATTGCCAGAAGTGAGAACCCAATGTTTTTGACCTGCTCTGTATTGGTACCTTTGCTTTTATTCCCTATTCCATTCCACTTGGAGTCTCTGCATGCTCCCACCACTTATCTAAGGTAGTGGAATGGGGACTTGGTCTTGCAGTGCTGTTCCTGACCTTCCCCCTTTTCCATGAGATACAAATCTCAGAGCAGTTTAAGAGTTTTGCTTCTACTTTTTGGTCTTTGAATTCCTCAGCCTAGCTAATTTCCCATTTCTCTTAGAGGCTTGGTCTAAATTAATATGTGCTAAATTGACAATAATTTATTTTTATCCATTTCCTTTTCGCAAGCTCTGCCACTGACACTATATAGTGGAGCAGCCACCACCACATGTCCCTCTCAAGGGTTACATATTTCTTGTGGCACTGTGGTTTCCTCCCTCTGCACTCTTTTGCATTCCCTTCACGCTGCCTTCATAACTGTCCTCATCTTTGTCTCCACTTCCCAGGCAGATAAATTCCTGCTCTCCTGTTCACTGCCCTTGGCTGGTGACTACTTAACTCCTTCACTCTTCTGCCCTTTCATTTAGGGCTCAGCAGTTCATGGTCCATCAGCTGAGAGTGCAGCTTAAATAGGAAAAGGCTTATTCACGCGGATCAGGTGATGGGACATTCCTGCAAAGCCTGGCTTGGGGAACAAAGCATTTTTGAGGCTTGCCAAGTTGCCTCTAAGGATGCAAAAACCACCTCCTGTGCAGTTCCTCCCCTTAATAGAGGGGATTCAAACTGCCCGACATAGCCATGGGGTGCACATGATTGTGTAGGCACAGTTACACGTCTGTGGCAGCTGTGCCCTTGGAGGGACTGGCAGGGAGCATCACAGCTGGGTTTAGCTCCCTCTCTCTCCGTTTTAGCTAAAACTTAATAGCATACAAGCTTCCTCCATACCCTCAAAGTTTGGCAGCCAAAGCCTTCCCTTCTTGTAGTTTGCAGATATTCATATTCTGGTTAATTATATAATTGAGATGTTTCCAGTGATTTAAAAGACTTCTGACTAAGCTGTTGGCATGAAGGGGGAAAACTGAAAGCCAGAGTCAGGGGGAATCAAGAATTCAACAGAAGCCTTTGAACCAGCTTTTGATTTACATATGAATAAAGTTGATCTGCAAAGGGAATTGTGTCCGGCCATCCCCAACAGAGGCACCAGGCAGGAACTGGTCCCTTGCTGGGAGTGCTCCCCCAGTTCCTACTAGGATTATTTCCACTGCCGTGCTTTCATGACCATGCATTTCTGCCTAATGACATAGGATCTCATCCAGTTATAAATTCCCTTGATCTCAGGGACACTGAACACAGAGTCCAGTGTCCGTGGTGCATAGAACAGGGACAGATGTCTAGTCCTGGAGGCCTGGGAGGTTCTCGTGCTGATGCAGAAACAGATGCAGCAAGGAAGATGTTTCAATGACTGAGTGCCTGTGCTGGTGGTGGGATTGTCCTGCAGGGACATATGCTCTGCTGAACTGGGACAAGGCGGTAGTTCTATGCTGGATGCTGACTTGTGACTTGTGTCAGCTTCTTGTGTGGCTGGTTATCACTTCTGTTGCTCCCAAAGGTTGTCAGAGATGAAGGATTTTGCGGGTTTTTGCTTTACTTAGAGGAGGCACTCGAGCATAACGTATAGCCTATAAACTGCTTAGGAGACTCTAAGCTTTACTTACCGTTCCTTCTGGGGTAACCAGCGTCACATGCCTAGGCTGACTAATGCTTTTTAAAATACAGTAGATTAAAGGTGAATATGTTGTTTTGGATTTAGCAATGAAGTGACAGCATTTCTCATCGCTCTTCGCACACAGCTCGTCAGGGAAGATGAACACTTCCTCTGCCCAAAACCTGCCAGTCATCCTGAACATGACAACAGCAGCTCAGTGATTACATCCCTGCCCTCTTCACAAGCATCCGTAAAACACACCTGTATGCTGTCACACTAGCTTCACGCTACGTGAGGATAGATTAGCAAGTCAAAGCTATGAATTTTCATATAAAGGTGTTTTTATTTTTCTATGATTTTTCTGAATGTCACTTAGAAGATGTAATCAGCAGGTTGGTGATTTGCATTGTTCCCTGGCTGCATGACAGGGGGAACTGGCCAAAGGTGTTTTGAGGAGTGTATAAGAAAAGAAGACTTGCAAATGGTCTGTCTGCCTCTCCCTGCAGGGGCTGGCGATCCCTCCCTAAAGGGGGGTCCTGCAACTGCACGCCTTAGCTCAGGGTGCAGTAACGTTAACATGAGTGTAACTGAGGCTTAAACTGTACTTTAATTCCCAAATGGTCTGTGCAAGCCTTGTTTGGATCTGGGTGTTCCTCCAGATCCCTCCAGCACTGCGGGATGCTCAGTGCTGTTTCGGAGTCCCAGCATAGAAGGTAACAACAACCAGTGCTTTCAGACTGCATACTTACTTCTTTCCTTTCTGTCGCCTGAATTTTGCTGCTTCAAACTTATCTTTTTCCGCTTGCCCCCAAAATAATTTTGCTACTGATAGTTTTTAACCAAGCTGGGGTTTGATTTGGGATTTCTTGCTTTGGTTGCAGGGAGAGTTTTTACCTACGAGCGCTCTGTGCCTGCAGTAGGCTGCAGGACATCTCATCCTTGTCTTGCTGGAGCTGGTTTACACCAACCCCACGTTCACAGCAATTTATATTTAATCTGCTGTCCAGATCTAGTGCTTCTGAGCCACTTCAGTCCATGCACCTCCTTCTCCTTCCTATTTTGGGCTCCTGGGTGTGCTTTGACGCTTCTTCTATGTAGCTCAGCCTTCCAAGCTTCGGCTTACGTGAAATCCCCAAGACAGCCAGCTTATGTCACCATCATCCATCAGGGACAGCCACAAAGAAATCTGCAGCTCAGTAGAGCTGCTTTTGCTCCCATTTGTCTGGGTTATACAGACAGTATAAGCTTAGCGAGAAGGCAGGCGTGCTGCAGTTACATATGCAACATCGTAACATTCGAATGAAAGAAAATAATGTAAAACACAGATTTGTTATAAACCCCACTTCTGAATGTGTTATATAAAGCAATTGTTTGCTGCTGTGTTAGAATTTAAAAAAAAAAGTTGTCAAGTGTCACGTACAGAAGTGGTTCTTCTTCTCTTAGGAATAGGAAATCACTATATTCATGAGGTGATCTGAAAGAGTGTCCCTTAGAGCTTGCCTGAGCATATGTCCAGAGTACTGGACATGGTCTATGTATATCTCCTGCCTCTTCCTTTGGTGGAGCTTGGCCTTATCTCATTCCCCCTCTGTCTCCTTCTGGCGGGGCCGACAGAGGCTTTAAGTGAAGAATTGCAGCTTTCTCCTGTTCTGCCAGAATTGTGAAGGGCACCATCTGAAGAGCTGTTTTGCAGAAAGCCTGTCAGCTTCTGTGTCCAGCTACAAATGCACTGTCCCTGCCCCGTGGTGAGCTTGGGGCACCATTACCAGACCACAGTCACTCATTTCAATGCAGCTTCACATGCTGATGGTCTCCTGGGTGACCTTGGTCAAGTCACTTTGGCTCTCAGGTTGCCTCTTGCTTGCTTCTTGCCCTGCCAGCATACAGGGACAGGACTGCTCCTGCAGTACCGATGTGAGACAGCCCAGAGGTTCAGCTGGCCCCATGGGCTCCTCGGCAGGTGCCAACAAGAGCAGAAAGAGAGCTTGTGACTGAGACGCTGTACAGCGACTCTTCTGCTTCATTGCCCAGAGCACCAGAGACCCGATCTTCACCAGAGCAGGCTGCCACTGCAAAAGAGGTAATGGAGTGTAACACCTCATGTTGCTAATCAGGTACCTATTATCTGCTTTTCAAACCCTTTTGGTCCTTACCTGATCTACGTGCTATTTGTTTCCTAAACAGCCTCGTACCACGCTGTTAAATAATGTGAGGGTTTTATGCTTGAGGATCTGGATGCAATGCTGCTCTCTTTAATGGCTCTTGTTGTTCTGTGTTGCAAATTAACGAGATTGCACTGGGTTTGTAATCAGCAGCAATTAACTTGCCACAGAGGTTGCAAGAGAAATCTTCAGCCCACATCACAGGCTCTTCCGGTCCTTTTCAGAGTGCAGAAAGCCATAGCTGCCAATGCCATGCAGACACACTTTCAAAGGTTTTTTCCATACAGCAGTGGAGCTCAAGGTGTCTGCAGGGCTCCATCCCCTGAGACAAAGTCACCCCTTGGGAGTGCAGAAGGGAATAGCGAGGGTTAATGGAGTCCCACAGAAACCTGCTCTGTGCCCTGCCACCTTTGCCTGAGGACTTGGTTCCCACCACCCTCAAGCCAGGCTGATCTCCCATCACCAGTTGAAGCCCCTCACTGGGGCTGCTCTGCAGCAATGGAGGCACAGGCAAGCCTGAACTCCCCACAGGTCCCACAGGGATGATCCCAGCATTATCCCACTGCCTTTCCACCCTCACCTGACATTTGTCTTATTTTCCTTATGATGGAAAGAGCACTTAGAAACATGCCCTGGACCTGAGCCTCCATCCAGGAACCTACTAAACTTGTGTTGAGTTTCCTTTTAGAAAAGATTTGACATCCCTTCTGCCCCTCCAATCCTGCCCTCCCTGGACTGTGGTGCTGTGGTGAAACCCTTCTGTTAGTTCCACATTTGATCAAGGAGATGTCCGCACCTGGGCTGAAGGAGCTTCTCAGGCTTGTTGCTTAGGGAATGTGCCATCCTTGGAGCAGGGCTCGGTGCTTTGCCACTGATGGTGGCAGGGACCCAACTGACCAGCTAGCTGCTTGTGTAGATAATTGCAATATCACTGAGATATAATTAAGTTGTGTCTATTTCATGATCAGTTATGTTCAAGCTCTTACAGAGACATCTTTATTATGTTAAATTAAAATCAATTAAATCATTGGTTCTGTGGAAAGATTAGCATCTGAAAGCTACATAAGACTTACAGGGCTTGTCTATTTAGTAGTGCTTTACTTATTTGAGAAGAGTTGATCTTGCTAAATCAGGAATGAAACATGAAGTGTATCAACCACAACTGAACTGGATGTAAAGCCTGCACAGGAGTCTGCACTCACTTCATGCACTGCTGGTAATCGCCTGCTTCATTTTTGCTGGTGTGCCTGAAGCGTCCTGGATATAAACTGGCTCAGATGGTGGATGACTGAAGACACTTGTGACATGCCTGAGAAAGGCAGCAAAGAGGCAGTCCTGTTTGGGGCAGGGCATTCATTTTGGTACCCATGACAAGGGGTGCTTACACTCGTGGAAGTGTGGGGGTAGCTCGAGTGTCTCTCCCCCACATCAGAAGTATTCCTGCAGATGAGTATTGGGAGACAGATGTCCAAGCAGATCTGGCAGATTTCTGGAAGGTGAGAAGATATTTCCATTTTTACCTTAAGAGTCCCGAGATTTCAAGGTGTTTAGGTGTCATAGTTGTCCAGGGTGTGGAAAGAGACTCTCTAATCCATATTCTCTGCATCCAGTATCTAAAAGACAGAGCAGCACTGCATCCAAAGACTCTAGCTAAAATTGTACCAGCAATATGTTTGAAAGCAGATAATGTTGCTCCTGCAGAGGCCAACAGGAGATAGTGGGTGAGCACCCTAATCAGCTTCTGAATGTGGGACTCACTGTTCAGCCTCCATAATTTTCAAGTGGCTTTTGGAAGCAAACTTTCATGGTTGATCATTGTTTCTGTAACCTGCTCTCCCTCTGCTGTCTTCTTGCCTGTTCCCATGTCAGCATAGATGTTCTGACACCTCAGACACTAGTGTTTTATTTCTGTCATTCCAGGTTTTCTCATGTATTGTTAGATCAAGATGGTTGTTCTCTGTCTCTTTTCCTTCATTAAATCTGCTATACTGTAAAAGCAGCACTGACAGAAGGGTATTACCTCATCTACAAGTATTTATCAGCAAAATTCACACTTATCCTGAAAACAGAGTAACTTTTTCTGTGCTATTTGTGGACAACTCCACCGTGGTGAGAACAGGGTTTTCTGTTACTGTGAAAGTCACAGACCACAGGACGTGCCCTAGGTCAAATGCCCCAGAGTAATTTTGACTTTAAGCACAGACCTCAAAAGGAGATTGGCATCCCACTACACAGGCTTTCTGCAGGATTTTGATGCTTTCAGGTAAGCAGCCCCTATTTTTGGTGGAAGTTTTCTTTGGAGAGAGACTCCAAATAACACCTGCACTGTGCAGAGGAAGCATTACCCCAGCTCTGCAGCAGATCAGGTTTGCTGTGAGCATGGGTAAGATCAGCTCAGTCCCATCTCCAGACCCCAGCACCCATGAGATCCAAACCCAAAGCAGGATGCAAGCCTCCTGACCTCCTTAGGTACCTTTGGCTGACAAAGGAAAATCAATCCATTCTGATTTCCTCACCTGTCTCCTGCTTGTGTCAGACTTGAGACTGAAGGGTCTGCAGGAGTAAATGCACCATGTCCACCAGATGCTGTGTTGCATTGATAGTGACTTTTAACTAAAAAAAAGTCTCCATTTGAGTCCCATAACCTGTAACTGCTATTTACCCCCTCCTTTTTGGTTTCTTTGTGGGCTTTGGGAAAGCACTTGCTGTAGAAAGAATAATGGGGGAAAAACATCCACTCTTTTCCTTTAATTTACTTTTGTTTTGCGGGAAATAAATGACAGGCTGCAGCCATCAAATGAGAATGGACAGTGTGTATTTATCATGTGAGGTTCCCCTTTGACTGATAGTGCTTGCTGTGGCTCATGCTACTCATGTAAAGTCACAAAATCCATGTCTTGTTTCTACCTTCTTGTTTCTTCCCCCTGAGGGAAAACGGCCTTGTAAATTCTTGTGGCTCTTTTTAGAGGGGGAGAATATTGAATTCCCTGGTGGCATAGCAGCTTTTCTGACTTCCTTCATCCTCAATGGATGGTGGGTCTGTGCCCTGTTTAGTGCCAGGAACTGACAACTGCAGCATGCCCGTTCTTTGACTGGAAAAGCTCACCTGAATATTTAATTACAGTATTTACTAACACATTTAGTTGGGGCTGAGCAGGTACAACTCCTTCAGATCTTTGGGGTAAGTGTCTTGCTCTGGATCCAAGCTCGGCTGTTCATTTTTAAACATTATTAGAGTTCAGATGAAATTGTTTCCAGCTGCTTTCACAAAGCCCAAATATTGCCAGGGTCCCACATGATGTCCTTTTTCTGCCAGACTGTGGCCTCCTATAGGGAGTTCTTCAAAGACCAGTTTCAACAAAAACAAATTATTTTGGAATATAGTTGCCTCTCACCCCCTAAAATTTCATTGTGCTCCAAAGAGTTTCCTGTAAATAGATCCCATTCTTTAGAAGAGCCGTGTTATTCTGCAGTGCTGATGGAAGCCAGCCCTCGCCAGGCTCCGCTCCATTAGCAATTCTTGGACAGGCAGTGCCTAAGTAGCTTGTTATGTGATAAAACGTCACATTTCTTCTCCCCACCACCACCACTTGTGCTGATATTCAGCTCCTGCAGGAAACCATATGGCTTCCAGAAGCCTACCCACATACCTATACATGCCTACACACTCCATGAGTCACATTTACTGTTTGGATGCCCCCTGAGTCACGCTGAAAATCTGTGAAATTTCCATGTTTATTTTCCATGCAGTCTCTTAAGAACTTTAGACAGTTATGCACAACCATTTGCATATGTATGGTTTTTCCTATTCTGCTTTTAGTTTCATGGATGGAAATGCAATGGCACTTCTTACTTTGAAGAAAATCGAATCTAGATGATTGTAGAGCATTGGCTGCGGCTGTCTCGGGCTTTGGGATCAAACTGGTAAAGTAAGAACCTTTTGAAAGTAGTGCGGGGATTTAGGAACAGAAAGTCCAACACAAAAAACAACCAACCAACCAAAAAAAAAAACCCAACCACCAAACAAACCATGAATGGGGTCAGGTTCAACTCCAGTTGCCTTAACCCTTTCTCGCTGCTTTGGAATGACCCTTGCTTGGTGGGTTCCTGTGTCTGAAGGTAGCTGCTGTGCTGCCTTCAGTGGGATGTGGGTACCCTAGAGCCTTTGCTGCTGTTTCGCTGCACTAAGACCTCACTAAGTGCATGGATGGAGCATGCTTGGATGACTCCAGTGTGTCCTGGGGACCACCAACCTCAGGGCAGGTGCCTATTTTCACACCATCAGCTCCTCAGCTGCAGGGACTCCAGCCTCAGACAAGTCTAGCTGCCCTTTATCACTCTCATTAGATGTTAATTTTGCCTCCTCAGCACAGTGTAGCCTATCTGAAAACTTTGCCTATTGCTTTTTGCTGGTAAAAGTTGAGAAAAGATAGCTCTTCTACCTTCCTCTAGAAAGGGCCAGCGCTGGAGATGGATTATAGCCCAAATTAAGAACAGGAGCCCTGACATTCACTGCAGCAGCTGTGAATGATGTAAAAAGCCTGCCAGAAATGGAGCTATTTTTGCAGCTGTACCCCAAATGCCAGCAGTGTTATCTGTTAAGCAGCAAAATCTCACACCCAGACTAAGGGGAAGGAATGTTTAGATACGCTATTCTGCTGCGGAGAACGTGAGTTGGCTGTTTACATTAAAAACATCTATGTCCCCTCGTAATCCTTCCCCAACCTAGTGATAATTCTGTGATCTAATACAGCCAGAAAAAGTGGTAGAAACCACATATGAGCGCTTTGAAGAGCTGGAAGAAGCAACGTGAGATCGTAGAGAAATTCTGGCTGTAATTTAGCATAGTAAAATTGCCAGAAATATTCATTAGGGCAAACAATCTAGCTGCCTCCCCCACTGTGAGGGAATATGTTACTTTACTTATCTGCCCAAAATGTTGCTCAGCGGAGGCAGGGACTTGCCTAGTGTTAGTGTGCTGTTGTGAAATGTGTCTGACCTGGAAAGCTGCAAGTGGGCACATAAAACCAGTGCTCATTTAGACCCCTCTCATCCTCCATTCAAACTGGTACCATTTGGAAAAATTCACTCTGTGGAATTAAAATAAAACACCCCACAGGTATTTTGAAAGTGCGAGCTGGTGATTTATAGTAGTTAGTCAAAGGGTATTGATAATTGAGTTTGTTTGTGCCCATTTCCCAGAGGGCAGGTGTGACGAGGGGAGGCAGTTTTGGTATTTCTTATTGGCAATCTTATTGGAGACCCTGAAGAGGAAATGTTTGATTCCTGCCATGGCAACGTTCAGGTGCTTTGCAAAAGAGCTTGAAGAAAGCTGTATTTTGTCTCCCTGCACAGCACCTGTCCTGGGAGACTACTGAGTTCAGGAACGGCAACACAGAGTCCTTGCAAAACTTTACAGGGATTTTTATTGGCATGAAAAGATCAGGTTTAGTATTATTTCAGTGAGCTGCAGGGGATGCTGCATACAAAGAGTTTTAAGGACCATGGGTGCGTGAGGTGACAGGAGAGCTTCAAGAGAAGCCTTGCTGAACCTGCTTTGTCACAGAGGGTGCCAGGGTGCTGAACCCCATCCAGCACCACCAGGGGAATGATTCTGCCTGCAAATGGCACGTCACCACTGAATGTTTCTGTAATGACCATTTACAGCAAAGTAAATGCTGTAGTAGAGTGCCTGTGTCCTAGGAAGCCTTCAGGTGGTCCCTGAGGAGCCCTGATGCCCTGTCAGCCCCAGGGCAGCTCTCTAGGAGAGCTCACGTGGGGACAGGCAGCCCTGTTCCCACCACCGGGGTTGTTCCCGTTCTCGAGGGGCATTTCTGAAGCTGTCTCTGGTTCAAGCTCAGAAAGCTTGAGTGACCTCAGCTGGTTGGGGAAACTTGGTCCCCAGCTGAGCCTCCCAGTAACTCCAGGTGTTCCCCCTGCAGCCTTCCAGGATGAAGAGGCCACCAGGAGTAGGAGGAGCAAGCCTGGGACATGCATGACAAGGCTGGGCACCCCAGATCCCTGCTGTCTTGTGCTGCTCCATCAACATGAACTAGTAGGGACTTTGTGCTTCCCACAGGCCATCTCATCTTTCCCTCCAGGTGAGTGGTTTTCATCAAATGGTCTGCGGATCTCTGTAGGATGGGCTGCTTTTAAGGGTATTGTAAAAGCGAACCAAGAAGTTAAGCCTATTGTTTAATGAGCCTAAAGGTGATTCCCCAGGTCTGCACAGACACTGAAAAGCTTTTAGGGGTCTGCAAAATGAAAAGCTGCTGTTGTGCTTTCAAAATATAACATGTATTCTGCTTCCAATGTATATAACATTGCTGAAACTGTCGTGGTACGAGGGTGATGACTTCATCCTGACTGTGGTGATTGCGGGGTGATTTCCCTGGCTTTAACAGTGACACTGTTGTGAGGGACTGGACTCTGGCTGCCTGGGCTGTCAGTCTGCTTTCCATTGCGGGCACCAGCAATGAAATGGAGTTGGTCCATGTGTCAGCTGTCAAAATCCGCAGGGTATTTTGGAGGAGTTTTATACGTTTTCTTCATTTTCAAAAGTACTTTCCACTCAAAGAATTTACAGAAAGAACTTGCCGCAAAAATATAAAAAGCAGCAAGTGTTTATATTGTGTGGAAACATTAATTTAAACTTACTGGGGCTAGACCACATCGTTTACTTAATAGCACTGACTGCACGGAGAGCGACATTTTTGAAGCACCACGAGTTAGCAGGGGCTGAAAATCAGCCGAGCCTCCTTCAGCCCCCTGGCTGGTAGGACTGTGGCCAGCAGGATGCCATGGTCCAGCACAGAGAGCACGTGGACGCTGGGGCAGCGTGGAGCAGGGCAGCAGCAGAATCAAACGCTTCTTGACTATCTGCAGGAACTCAACTGAAGTCCACACGAGGAATCAAGCAAGCAAGATCTGAGGGGGCTGCTTTGTTCTCATGCAACATCCCTTTGACGCTCACAGTTCTGCGGGCCTGTATAAAAAACAGACACAAAGGGTTTCTAACAGCTAATTCCAGCCACAGATAGAAATTAGCACACTTCAGTTGCTAATTCCTTGAAGGTATGAGCTGTCTCTGATATAAATATGAGCATGTGGCTCACTGTGCAGGGACTACCCACAAAATTATCATTTTTAGTTACATTAAGCCAAAGCAGAGAAAAATGAAATCTGCAGAGATGCATCAGAAATTCACTGGAACTATGCTGAAGATGTTCCCTGCATAAATAACCTTAACAAACAATAATTAACACAGCCAGCATATTTCATCATATTAGATTGTTAAACAGAATAGAAACACAGTTAGTTAATCCCATCTGAATTGTAACATAATGCCATAAATAATTATATAGTTTTTTTTTCTTTGGGCTGCTGGTTTGTTTCAGATGACGGAATATCTTCAGAGAGTCTAAATTAACTGTTCACAATGAAACCGGATGCTTCCTTCAGCATGTGATAGAATCATAATCAAATGAGATTTTAATTAATAATTACTCACTAATCCTTAGTGAGTTTCTGAAATGTGAGGCACGCTCTATATCTGCATGATGCCAGGAGATCTATGAGAATACTGAGCTGTCTCTGATTAGGAAAGTAAGGAGGAGTCCTTGAATCCAGACCAACGATGGTGGACTGAGCTCTCCTCTCTCCCTCCGTCCACAGTCTGGAGAGCTCATTGCAATCCTAGAGCAGAAACGCAAACATCTAGTGTTTTACCATGCTGGACATGCCCTTAGCTATCAGAATAGTCCTCAGGACTCCAGGTTTTCAGCAGCTTGTTATCCTGAAGCTGCTTTACCTTACAACATTGTCCAGACCACCTACCAGAGGGCCCAGAAATGTCAAGAATGAAGGCACAAGAGAAACTGTGTGTGAGAGACAATTTACTGGAACAAAGCAAACCCAAAATCTACATGTTTGTATGCTCTTTCCCCTCAATGTAGAGCAATGTCAATGCAAACGCAGCCCAAATCTTACTATGAAATCTAATTTTCTATTTAAATACATGATATAGTCTGTGAGTATCCAAGGTGAAAGGCACCAGTTCTCTAGGACATGGAATTGGAAGGACACAGTGTGCACTTAGAGAGCAACATTTGATGGTGTTCAGTCTACCATGACGTGCGACTTCATCAATTCCCACCGTGAAACTAGCTCAGTGACTTGTCTATGCTCTTTTAATTAGAAAGCAGCCCAAAATCTCACTGCTCTTGCCCCTGGAAGCTTTCTGGGGGAACCTTGTTGTTTTTCCTCAATAGCCCTGGTGACCTCAGGATATCCTCTGAGGCTCTCCAGTCCAGTCATCATCCCAGAAGCCCTTCTCTGCCTTCCTATAGCATGAATTCACCTTCATCGAACACAGATGGTCATAGTTATATACCACTCTTGGTGAAGTATCACTAGTGTTTTGTACAGGGCCGTTAGGATAACCCTACCTACTGAAAATCTCTCTCCTGAAGCCCACATCAATCATTTTCCCCTTTCATGGTCACGTCTCAGTAAGGGGTCACAGTCATCCTGTGTTGAATATCCGCATTTCTTGCCTCTCCCTCCTGCCTGGTGTGACTTTGATCTCTACACTATTCAACTTCACAGCATTTCTTTTGCTGTAGCTCTTCATGTCACCCCATGCTTCTACAAGTCTGCCTCTGTAGAGTGTAAAATACCTACTGATGAAAGAAAAGGGGAAATATTTTACCTTTAAGTGCTATTCCATGTGGTCTCAGCAACCAAAAATAAATAAAGGAACTTTGCTGCTTTCAGAATTAAGAAAATACATAAATGTAAACCTGCACATCACCAAGTTAATGTTTTCTTCTGACACGTTTCTAAATTATCAGGGAAATAAGACCAGAGCTGCAAGCATACACCTGTCTTCCAACTTTTCTTGTCCTTATGAGTCAGTCTTGGTATCGGACAAACTAGTTACTCAATGCACTTTGCTGTTGCAATAGCATAGATCTAAGAAAGAATGTGGTACAGCCTCTGGTGATACCATTTTTTACCTTGCAGAAACCACAGTCATGGTTAGTGGAAGACTTTTTTTCCCCCCTGTAATGAATATCTGAAAATAAGAAAGATTGACAGATTGCTTCCAGATAGATTGCTGTATTTCAAGGACAAAAAGCAAATGGAAGGAATAGAAGCACTGGAATATTGGTAGTAAATAGCCTTACAGTACTTGTTGTCTCTGAGTGTGATTATTGCAGCCAGCTTCCCTGTAGCTTTCTGGACCGTATAACTAGATCCTTGGACCTAGCTGAAGAAGTTAGCTGTCTGTGCAAGCCTTTGCCAAAAACAGCAAAAGGCTTAGGTCAGTGTGTTCAGACGTAGTTCTGATTCTGAGAGTCTAATACAAGGTCTTCAGGAGCATACCATCAGAAACTGTTAAAATTTCCATTGACCTCAACTTGTAAAGGTATTTGATCAGGGAATTGGGGCAAGATAAGTGATATGCAAGCTACAAAGCTTAAATGAACTATCTATCACAGTGGATTTACTGAAAGGACAAACTGGAATCTGCACATGAATCAGTAACAGGTTCCTTTGGACTCTGACAACCTCTTTTTATATTCAGCAGACGCAATACCACTAGGATTTAGAGGGTGTTTCTTACAAAACCCACATGAGTGGTCTCTGCAAGGTCCTTTCTTGAAACAGAGCGTGTTTACAGAGCATGTTTCTGCACCTAAACACATATAAAAATATAACAGAAAAGCTGTGTGGGCACTGCAGAATCCCCAGTTCACCTGATGCGAAGGGTGGGATGCTTGAACTGTGGGAATTTTCTGCAGCTCCTGGGTCTTCATCATCAGTAGATCCTCACATAACTGGACAGTTTTCCAGGTTTCCTCACACCGTTCATCCCAAGTTGCTCCAGCTCTGGAGCTGTTCAGCCGGACACTGGAAGACTTGCCCCTCAGCTTCACTCACTGGCAGCCTCTCCCTCCTAGAATGTAAATTATTCACAAAATTCCGAACAAGACAAAACTTTTCTTGAATTCTCTAACTGCATTCCTTTTTAGCATTGCTCTTTTCCTTTGCATAGCTGTGGAACATACTCACCTTTATCCTCCCAAAGCTTCTACACAAACAAGGAGGGAGAAAACCCATTAAAGGGAAGGTGTGCCTGATAATTCAATTACCTGCTCACCACCAGCAGTAGCCCCGAGGGCCAGCTGAGCATGCTGGCTCCAGCAACTCCTCTCAACTGATCTCTTTGCAGAAAACTTCTACAATCTCGAGCAGCAGGGAGTGAGGAGGGACAGGAGGGAAGCTTGTGGCTTGGTACCCATAGCATAGCCTGTAGCTAGTAGCAGGCAGAATGCTACAGATGGAGCCACTGCTTGTGAAGGGCAAAGCAGCAGTCTGCTGTCTGTGCTCTCGTTAACAGCTCCCAAATATGTATTTCTCCAATTATCTGGTGAGCTGAAAAGGTAGGTGTTAGCATAGGAAGAGGGAATTTTAAACAAGCTGTCTGTCAGGCCAGGAGAGAGAGGGGACACAGTAAGGGCTCCATGTGCTCGGGGTGCCCCCGCAGTGTTCAGGAATACTCAGTGTCTGGTGCAACACAGAGTATCCTAATACCTTGCAAGAAAACCATTTATTTGGAGACTGACTCTTAGCTTTTAAAAGAAGGTGCTTTCTGACAAGTATGATTTTGATTCCTATAAAAATCCCCTGGCAAGCTCCCTTTCTAGTTTTTCCAGTCACCTAATCTAGCTATGCGTGCCTGTAATCCCAAAATACAAAGACTGCTTTTTTCCTCAGGTGCATGCGATGGACAACGTGGTGGCAGCAGACCTACGTAGATCTCGCTCTTGTGTAAGAGGCATAAGGCTGGGCACAATCCCATGCTCTCTGCTCCAAATAGTACATTGTTTGAGTTGGGAAAACAAAGGTATTTTGATGCGATACGCGGTGATGTCATTCTGCTGCGTGCTCCGGCACCGCGTGGTCCAGGCACACCACTTTCTGTACTCCAGGGGTGGCTGGGCTTGTACAGATGTCTGAGCTGACACTGAGACAGTGCAAGGACTCTGGCTTGAGGTACATCCTCCGGGGAGCGGCTGCCTGAAAATTAGCACAGTATACACAGAGCCACGGCAGCAGCTCCATTTCAAGGGATGCTGTGGACTTGAAAGTCCAGAAAGAAGGAAAAAGCACTAGAGCAAAAGTGGCTTCTGTGTTTTCTGGGAGAGGTGCTACTTTGCATAGCCTGTGTCTGAATCCCACAGTGAGGTTCATTAGCACTTTATAGTGTTTTGTCTGAATTAGATAACCTTGCTATTCTGGGGGGAATTTGTTATATGTTCATATGATGTAAAGAATTAAATCTACTTTGACTAGATTTTGTTTTAATTGGGTAACACTTGATCATAGACAAAAATCCCCAAGTTGACTTTCTAAACACACCTGTCAGCATTTGATCAGGCAAAACCCAAAGCGACGGCTGCAACTCCTCTCGGGGAAACACTGCTGAAGAGCATCTAACCTGCTCTTTGAGGCTTTACTTCTCAGGTCGGGTTTTCACACAGACAAACTCATTCCACAGAATTCACCAACCTCTCTGCCTAATTTGAGTGGGAAAGTTAAAATAGGCAGGTTATATAATGATGTTTATCTTTCCAGGGGGAAGTCAACTAAGAAGCTGTTAAGCTGTTATTATATAACATGGCCCCGATTATAGAAAGTGTGGAGGAAGATGATTTAGGTTGATGCATGTCATATTGGCAGTAATTGTTAATGGTTATGGTTAATGTTGTCTTGTGTGCTTTTGGTTTTGGTGTTTTGCAGCCTTCCAGAGGGTGTTGGGGCATTAGCAGCTAGGCACTGAAATTTAATTTTTTATAGAAATTCTGATTACACCATTCTATACCTTAGATAAATAAATTTAAATAAAACATTCAAAATAATGAAATAGAAGTCACATGTAATTTCCTATAATGCGCTAGTTCCTGAGGTTGCTGAAATAACAAAACTCACTCTTTTGTAGGATAGTGAACTGTCCCAAACTGAATAGATACACCTTATTACAGGAGCAAAAGAAAGATGAGATGACTTTATACACATGGCAGACAATCCCTAATTGAACAAGAGCTCAAACAACTTCAGAGCACACAAACTGCACAATGATAGGGGAAAAAAAAAGATTTTTTTTTAATTAAAAAAAGACCAGTTCATGCTTACTCTCCCTGTAAACAGGAATATGTTCATCTACTAGTCATACTCAGCTGGATTCTCTAACCCTAAGAATAAAGGCACCCTTGTGTTCTGATCGGGATCGAATTAGCCTAAGACAAGTTTCATTTATGAGGACAAACACTGGATATAGAGCTCACAAATTAAAAATATGAAGCTTATGTTACTGGGGAAACTGTCTTCTCTGTATAAAAAAAGATTAAAATCAAACAGAGATGTGTAAAATGATCCCATAAGAATTCTATTGAGTAGGCTTAATTAAATAAGATAAACTGTGATTTTTAATAAAAGTTTGGTTTTAACAACTGCAATAAGATTGGATCCTTCTGTATGTGATAGGCAACAACTTATTTTACCCACAAAAACGAAGACAGAAAAGAGTGAGCAGTTATTTTGACTGCTAACAGTATATATGACAGGCACACGACTCACTGGATCAAGTGACACAGTAATTGCACAATATAATGAAAAGAGTAGCTTTAATCTTTAGTAGCCTCATGAAAATTAGCTATATGTAGTAGCTCTTGCAGAAAAAAGACACCTGCCACCACGCCATGCTTTCTTTCAAACAGAATGCCTCTATAAGAAGCTGTTTGCATCTCTTATAACCCACAAAATTACAGACGATACAGAAAAAGCACTCTCCTGGAAAGACAGCTCCTGGAAGGTGAGGCCGTGGCACACGATCCAGTCTTATCAGACATCAGAGAGACCAGATGAGTGGAGGCATAATGAACAAGCTAACTTCACTCAGGCTTCATTCCTTATTAAGCAGGGGAAATTAGGCTTCATTAGTTTCATTGCTTCTCTAGTTAGCTGTGAAGTGAACACTTTTCAACAGCTGTCAGAGATCCTTTTATGAGTAACAACTTCCAGCTCTGTATGAAAAAGGGGAAATCATCTGCTCTGTATACTATGTGCTGACTGCTACACTATATGGAGACTTTGGGCATTAAACAGATGAAAACATAAGATAGAAAGGATTCATTTTATTGGTTTGTGTTTTCATTTATTAGTAAGCCAAATATAAAAAACTCCTGAGTTTATTCCTTGTTCTTCAACAGGCAGCAATTCTTTTGGCTAAAGCTATTATCAATTCTAGCAATATGCTACCTTATACACCGCTGTTCAGCTTGAAATGAATATGATTGTGCACCAGTATTTATTGAGATATCTACCCCACCTTCTGCTGGAACAGACTTTGTCTGAGGTCATTACTATTGTATTTTCTTGGCCATACTGATAACTGCAAACTCCTGCAATGTGGTGATGTCTGCTGTCCTTTTTGTCTTTGTTTTCAAATGGTGATTGCTGCGTTGATCGGTGTGTCATGAGTGGATCTAGTGAATGTTTCTTGAAGTTGCCCGTTCTGAGCTCATCATACCTCTCCAGCTACTGTGTGGGGCACCACCTGCAACACATTTACTCATATTGCCATTTTGAGCAGTCCATGTGTTGTCATCTGCTTCCAGTGGGACTTAAGGGATCCTCCAGGTAACTGATATGAAGCGAGACCCCTCCATGTCATGTTGCCCTGCCTGTGGCCCAAGTGTGGCTGCTGCAGGACGGAAGAAACTGCCAGTATTCCTGCTCCCTGCCATGGGGTGCCAGCTGTACAGGTGACATTTCTAGAGCATAACGAGCTGTTCTCAAAGTGGCATCTGGCCTGCCCTGAGTATCAGTGTGTGATCAGGTACAAATCCCTGACAGGGGTCACTACGGTGGTCGTTCTCAGAGCAGGTGGCTACCAACAAGCTCTGGCATAGTTTCTCAAAATGGGAAAGCATGGTCTCTGTTTCACTATGGGTTTGTAAACTGGGTTTACCAGCCTCTCCCACAGGGCCCGCTTTTTCCCCATGGGCTGGGATCGGGTGACCGTTATGGAAGTTTCTCCACATCTGGGCAAGATGCTTGTTCTGTGCTGACCTCCTTGCTGCCAAAACCTGCCTGCTCCCATATCGCACGTTCCCCCTAAGCAGCATCTCCTTGAACAGGCGGAGCACTGCACGCATTGTAGCTGCCTGCCCCTGCCAGAGGTACAGTCCCAGACAGTGTCCCATGGAAGCTGCTGCCAGCGGTCACAAAAGAAGGGATTTTAACAGGGAGATCCGCAGGCAGGGAGAGAGGGCTGTGGGTCAGATCCTCAGCTGCTTCTGGGGCCAAGAGGGCTACAGCTGCCACAGGCTGCTGCTTCGTATAATTGTTCCTACGCCGCCAAGGGTCATTCTGGAGCACAGCCAGGAGGTGTTTAGCAAAGCATAATGCTGACTTGTGTGCTGACACCACCGCTCACCATTTAAGTACAAGCCTTTCTGTATGCTGCCTACAGCGGTTTGATTTAAATGACACTGCTTCAGCCGTGGCACAAGCGATGCTCTGGTTCTTACCCAGTTTTTTGCTCCTCCAAGGGAACTACACAATTTCCTGAAAACCGGAGCCTGAAAAAATAATGTGTAATACAGGACAGTTTTGCAACACTGACTCTTATGGCCATGTGTTAGTAAAACTACCATTTTCCATTCATGAGGCATTTTCTATACGCACTGGAATTTCAAAACCACTTTAGATACTGAAGTGTAAAACTGTGCTTTCTGGTTCGACCGCTTTCAATCAACAAGTATACTCCTTGAACTGAAACAGAAGCGCCAGCAACCAACACCGCTCTCTGAGGTACAATAAGGCTCACCTAATTGCTTCCTGGCTTGGTGATCCGTCATTCTGATTCCCTCTTTGATGTTTTCCTTTTTTTTTTTTTTTTTCCTGGAGCATTAGTAAGAAGTGAGAAATGCTGTCTCAGGGTGTTATATATGGGATTATTTCTCTATCCCCAGCACAATGACCATATGTAATGGGATTATCTCTTATTTAAAATGAAAAAAAAAAAAGCCTTGGAAACATCAAATCCTGTTTATGAAAAAGTAGTTTCTTTATGGTGGTTCTTTTAATTGCAAAAAATTTTTTTTTTTGCTTTGTAATAATACAATTTTGTCAGTCAGCAAAACCAACCTAACTGCTGCAGATGTCTCCTTTCTGCTAGCTAAATTTAGGCTGCTCTTCCTGTATATATATTCCTCTGACATCAAGAGGACTATGGCCCCTTTAGAGTACATTTATTGCTGCTGTAAACAGTGAAAACTGATGAGGCCAGATGATGAAGGCTTCTGCCAATGTCCCTTCTTAGCGTGCTTTCATTTCAAAATATAGGAACTGATATCAGTTACTGCCCAAACTCTGAAAGTATGAAAGTACAACTAGAAAGGAGGGAAGTGTGTGTCAGCACTAAATGTATATTCTGTTTTCTTCAGTGACGTATGTGAACAAGTTTGCAGTACGTAGCTGTGGGAGGAGGAGAAAATCCTGGTGCAAATCTAAGTACAAAACATAGAAATATTGGGGAGGGAGGGAGAGAGAGGGAGAGAGGATAGAGGTTTCTTCTAGGTCTGGGTTAGATTTGTTGTAGTGTTTTCTTTTACATTAGGACTTTGCCACAGCCAAATATAGTCATGATTTTTAGACTTCACATTTCCAAAAGTTGCCCAGGAGATTCTTTTTAGGTACCTGGGGCAAGCTCTTGTACATTTTTAGTCGTGTCTAAATCAAAAGAGTGTAAATGGAGATGCAAACTTGGATCAAAAAAACCCACATCAGCAGGATTTGCTTTGAACTTTCAAGTCTCTCTCTGCCTCTCACATGCACATACATAGAGTTTAAAGTGTTTCAGATCCAAGGTTCTGGCTGATTGTTGATCTGATTGAGAAATAAGTAACATTCCCCCTCAGTACAAGCATTTGAGTTACTTCTACATTCACCAATTTTAATATATATTTTCCCTTTAACAGCACCTAGAATATGCTGCAAAGATCATTTTCCTCATGCGTGTTTCTATCCAAGTCACCCATTTCTATGCTCTGTCTCCTCTTTGCTATCATGCAAAAAAGCAAGCTATTTGTATTGCCTTTGAAGGCACTTCATTACCATTTCCATGCCAGTTTTGAAAAAGTAGCTTTCATAATTCTGATCAGTCCACGATGTTAGCCTATACAGACCATCTCTTAGATTTTCAAGCAAGCAAGGCTTTTCATGCTTTCTCCTGTGATGTCCTTACATTAACCTATGTCCTCTGCTAACCATAGCAAAGCCGTATCTTTATCCTCCTTCAAATAAGCCCTTCCTCTCCATCTCAGGGTGTTCTTCTCCAAGATGACCAAGGGAAAAAACCCCATCAACAGGTGGATGCAGAACTTGGTGTATTAGGTACTGCTGTTGTGTAGGCTGGTCATGTCTCAACGGTACCCATGTCCCCTGCCTGTCCCACCACCTCCTGCTCTGGAATTAGGGCACCAGCTTCCTGGCGCAAGGAACATCTCCAGTCATGTGTTTTTACAGCAGACGGCACACCACCAGCTGATCCACACAGAGCCTCTTACGGCCTCAGCGCCCACACAGGTGTTTAGGCCATTTTTACTCCCTCAGCCCCTGCCAGCCCCACACACACGGGGTGAAGGGCAGCTAAAGGGGGGTAACCGATGCCGCCAACTAACTTTGCCGGCACACCTGTAGCTGACCCATCCCTCCAGGGCACACACCGGCCGCCACCGGCGCTGCACTGGGGAGAGAGGCATCGCGCACCGGGGAGCGAGCAGCGCCGGGGGGACCCAAGGCCGCGCCACCTCGGCCGGTGTGAGGGGAGCCCGCCGCGGTCTGCCCGCGGCTGAGCAGAGCGGGGAACAGGGCCCTCAGCACCGTGCGCTCCGCTCGCTGGCGCCGCCCCGGTACCCGGCGGGCGCCCTGAGGGGCCGGGTGAGCGGGACGGGCCCCAAGGGCCGCCGCCCCTTTAAGGCGGGCGGCGAGCGCTCACCTTGCCTCCTCCCCCCCCCGCCCCGCCGACTGAGGTACCGGCCCCGGGCCGAGCCGAGCCCTGATTGGGCGGCCGC
>JAHREE010000034.1:397044-411859 GCA_033628505.1 Tringa tobata
CCTAAAGAATATCATCATGTAAAAAATTAGTGTGGTGTTTAATGCTTATTAGAAAGCCAAAACTTAGTGAAACATGGGCAGGGAAGAATGGGGAATGGGAGACCGAGCGGCACATGGAATCCTTGCCATGGAGATGTACGGGGTTGATGGTGTCTTCCTCCCCACTGTTGTGTTTTCTGGAGGTTCTTTGCTACATACTCTGTGCTTCCTTCTTTCTTCATTACTTTGCAGTTCCAGGTTACATTTGAATTCCTTGTATATGTGGAATATACGTGTATATGTGTTTTACATACGCTGGTTCTTTGTTCTGTCATCTCCTAAATTGCTTTTGCCCAGTTATGAAGGTTGGTTTTCTTTAACCAGTAATTAGCAGTTGATGAGTTGCTGATAGCCTTGAGGCCTCTGATACCATCCTGTGCCTTTATTTTTGAGGCCTCTGCTGTCATTCCTTGCTTGTGCCCCCTGTTCTGCTTTTTATTCTGGGCTCGTAGGTAATTCATTCCCTACAGAATAGCTACGTGTTATTGGTATCTATTAGTTACAGAAATACACATACACAGGCTCTTACTTGTATATACGCTCTGTGTGTGTGCAAGTACTTATGTACAGCATTTACTTAGCTTTGGACAATTGTGTGGTGTAACACCGATTGGTTTTACATATATTTATATATAATATATATATGGAATATATAAAAAATATGCAAAAGTATATATTTAACTATTATTTCTTTATGTGTAACCTGTGTGTATTTTATATATAAACATTTATAAAAATGTTTTTACATCATACAATTGTCTAAAGCTAAGTAAAAGCTATACAAATTATGTAAGTCACCTGCTCTTTAGATAATTGCTGTTAGAATTGGACAAGCTAAAACAGAGCTCTGCACAGGCCAAGACAAGTCCAGAGGCCTGGTTCTTAGCTTAACATGAAGCCTGTGGCCTTTTACAAGCATGTCAACACCTTGTTTATGGGGTTACACGTTCTCTTAAGCAAATGCAATTATTGGTGTCCCATCTTTGACTTGCAGAGTTACAGTTACCAAAAGGTTCATGCATAAGTGAATGCAGAGAATAATTCTGCTCAGCTTTATTTGACTAACTGGCTATAATAAAATTATGTACTCCTTTCTGCAGGAAAGGTGTATGTGGAGAGTTTGGCTTGACAATGAGATTTTTAGAGCATGCACTGATCTTTAGTTATCCTGAATACAAGTGTTCTCTCTGAATATATAGCAAAAAGTATCAGACACTCCACATACCAGTAGAAATGGCAAGGAGAGCCCTTATGTCTGATTTCTAAGGAGCAGGGAAGAAATCTATCTGAAGGAATGGTGTCATGTTGCTGGTTGGAATCCTTGTCCTCAGAGGCAGATCCTCTGGACAGAATTGAGGTAGGCTCTTGAAGTGCCATCAAATACACTTAATTTAGGAGATGTTGTAAGAATTTGTTTGCTTCTGTAGTTCTGCTGTTGTGTAAATTACTGTGTTGTGGTTTCTAATGAACTTGGAACTCCCTTGTGAAGTTGATTTGGGTTTCAGTTTATATTCGGTAGATAACTTTTTCTTGTTTGAGATTTGAGACTGAGCAGTTTTAGCTTCTTGTTTATCATGTTACTGGTGAATGAGCCTGTTCAAAGAACAAAACTAAAATGAGTGGAGAATATGAGAAGGGGAATGAAAATAATACACCAGCGAACTGCTTGTAGTTGGTTAACTTCTACTGTAATGAATCCTGGAAAAAATACTCTGTGTGTGTCATCACTGGTTAGCTTTTCACATTACTAATAACTTAAGTTATTATAAATACTAAGACATTATTATAAATACTAATAAAATAATTTTCTTTTTCATGATTAGGAATCCTCCTTTTCAGCACTGGTAATCTGTCACCTGCTTTTGTATAGATTTTATTCTTGCTGCCATCAAACATACTGCTGATCTCACGACTTGCGAGGGTGCGGAGGGACATGGTTTAGTGGTGGTTGTGGCAGCGTTAGGTTAATGGTTGGACTTGATGATCTGAAAGGTCCCTTCCAACTTCGATGATTCTATGATTACTTAATGTGGTTTACTTATAAGCTGACAAAATTCCAGGATGATTTTCTGTGTTGTCCACCATTCATCACTTTTTGTCGCTTTCACTTTCCTGAAACCTTTTGCTCCTATTTTTAAGTGTTAGTCAGCTGTTCTTTTAATGTTCCCCCTCTAGTTAGAAATGTTCCCTGTCTGCATTTTCTTTTACTGCTGAGTGATACCTGATTTGAATTATTTTTTTGTAACTTAATTTTCTGTAACTTAGTTTGAGATGTAATTTGTCTTGAAATTAAAATGGGAGGAAAGGGCTGGGACATGGAAAAAATACATTCAGCTTGAAAAGGGAATCTAACCATAAATGTAACTAAAAAAGTGATGTTTTACTACCTGGTATTTCTAAGAATTAGGAAAACTTTTCACATGCTAATAATGCATTCACAGATAATTATGACTTCAGAAGATATTTAAGCATGTTCATGCAGTGAAATTGTTTTTTTTTTTTTGTGAGCTGATACATGGCAGTACACCAGCAGAAGAAATTTTTTAAGCTACATTTGGTATAGCCTGAGTTTCTGGCTTTAAAAAAATGTAAATGTTCAGCACTTATTCATTGTGTACCTAATGCATTCAGGGTGCATAGACTGCTTGCCTATACTCATAAGTACTTAATATTTGCATTTTGAGTAGTGAAAATGTAATTTATTTTTTTTTTAAAGGTAGATATTATATAGACATCAAGTTCCTAGAAACTTTTTTGCGGATTTGGAGCAAGTTCAGGATAAACAGAATCTAATCCCCTTATTAAGTTGTGTATGTATTTTTGACATCTTTCAATAGTAAGTCTATTGTGGTGTCCTACATAGAGATGGAGAGAAGATGTATGGGAAATAATTTGCTTTTTGAAACAAGTTATTCTGCTGTATGAATAAATGGCTACCTTTGCTGGCAGGGACTTAAAAGAATTATAGCAGAATCAGTGCCCTAGATTTCTGTTGCAAAACAGTTGCACAAATAACCCCTTCCCATAAATAATGTAATAGTCTTCCTGGCTTGGTTGCTCTGGATTGCAGCTATAGGATCAACTTAAACCACTGCCTATTTTAATATACAAAGTACTCTTTATTGGGGGGAGAGGGGGGAATCTTTACTTTGTGTGCTTGATTGATGTATTAATGTTAATGCAGCTACAAGACAAATTTGCAACTGAGGGAGCTAATGTGAAAGATAGATTTAAAAGCAATTTGTATCTCTTAGGCTGCTTTGCTCCTGTATATCTAGGTCACTTAACATCTTCTGCAACCCTCACTGCTATTTCTTCCAATCAGCAGCGCTAAGAGCAAGTATAACTTTAAAAATTAATGTAAGCAGTTGATAGGAATTTGACTCTTACACAGAGAAAAAGATACAAATGGAACTTGAGAATTGCAGTTTTCTGAACTGGTAGAGAGCAGGAATGCAGTGTCTATATAAAAAAATCTAAGACTGGAACACCAGCAACAGTAAGACTTCTCTTATTTGCGTGGTCTTTCTTTTGTGGTGCGGCTTTATAAAGGAATTAGTTATTGTGTCTCTTACTGACTCTGGGCAGCTGCTGAAAAGCTACAAGATTCGGCAGATTAGTCTTCCTTTTTTATGGCTTGGTCTTATTTACTTCTTGGGCTAACTGTGTCTGTATGTTTGTCTTTTATGAAGTTGGTATAATTAAAAGCATGAGTTTACAACTCCTGTTTAGCAGAGTTTTGCTTTGAAGAAGAGACTAAAAGCTTTCCAAGACAACTTCATTTTTCTGCCCTTCCCTTAGCATATACCTTTTCAGGTTTTTTTTTTATGTGTTTACAGAAGTGATTATAGTTGTGGTAGCAAGTTTCATGTGCCTGTACATCTTTAGAAACACATTTGTTGCTTTTACATTGTGTAATTTTTATTGTTGCTTCATGTAGTTGATAGGATGTCAATAATAAAAGTATTGCAGCCAGATTCTTGTTCCCCAGAATTCTCCATTTGAGTCTTTAGGGTTATGGGAAAAATCTGTTTATTAGTTCATAAGTATGAGTTATAATTCATACTGTTAAAGTTTCATTCTATTTCTGTTACTTAGACTGAAAGAGTAGATGATGACCCATCCTGATCAATCTTGTTTTGCGTAACTTGCAACTTCTCTCTCTTGCTGATTTCATCAGTATATTTCTATTCCTGTGGTAATCTAATTAAAAAATATACCCCCAAAAACCCTTTTAATATTGCCCTTGAAGAGGAGATTTCAGATAATCAAAGGCTACATTAGCTGAAGTTACATACACCGTAACTTGAAGCGTTGACACCCATCCATTCCACTATTCCACTGCAGTTATTCCATATGCTTCTGCTGTTCCTGCTGCAGATCATTCTACCACGCTGGGTGGCAGAAGCCCAAAGTGAACGGGGACATATGGGCTCTGAGAGATGGGGCATAGAGAGTGAGTTGTGTATCCTGTGGGGAGGTTCATGTGATCTTGGTGTTACGGCTTTGTCTATAATAGGTAGATAAAGTAGTAGGCATCTAATTTGTTTTGCAGGAGAAAGATGTTAAAATTAGAATGTTACAGAAACTATGCAGCCTAACTTATAACTTTTTTTCCACATCTTCAGATATTCAAGAATTTTATGAAGTGACCTTATTGGACAATCCAAAATGCATCGATCACTCTCAGCCATCTGAACCAATACAGCCTGTGAATACCTGGGACTTCTCCAGCCTTCCAAGCACAACAGTGACATCAGAGACACTGCCAAGCAGCCTTAGCCCAAGTGTAGAGGTATGATATAGAAATATTTGTCTTATTTTTCGTGTTGAGAGTATGAGCTCAACATAGTTCTCTACGTTTCCTTTATTTTATAAAATATTTATTTCCATAGAAAATTTACATTATTAAGATCAATAGTCATAGGGGATTTAGTTATTGAAATGTTTAATGACAAATGCATGCATTTTGCTTATTCAAAAATTTATAAACTTGCTTGTCAAATGCACCATTAAGTGACCATTAAATTGGATTTATGCTCTGAATTTGGAACCTAGCTGACAGGCTTAGTATGCTTATACTCATCCATACTGACAACTCTTCAGTCATTACTTCATTTATAGTTTGGGAAACCTGAAGCTATATCTTTCTGATAGTAAACTTTTCAGTCTGTTCATAAGAAATTCTCTGCTAGTTACTCAGCTGTGTTTTGGAAGGACTTTTTTTTTTTTTTTTTTTTTTTTTGAAAACTACGTGAATCCAGTTGTCAGTAGTGAGTGGTGAGAAAACCAAGCAGGGAAATGCACATTTATGTGTATTTTCACTAATGAAGATCTCACTTCACAAGTTAAAGTTAAAATGTTGCTTGAGTTTTTTTGCATGTTATTTGTCCCCAAAGAGGTGAACTTTGTTTTGAGTGTGCCCTCAATACTGACAACATTGGAAAAGGTGCAGCTAGTTCTCAGTAATAGCTGCAGGCAGTGTGCTGGGCTGTGATGACCCGTTTTCGTGGTCCTAGAGCTCAGGAAGAGCGTGGGGGGAGACCGGCCAAAGGACTAGTGCTGCAGCCTGGAGGGGAGCTCAGGAGCATGTACTACCCAGCAAGATAAAGTGGTGCCATGCTGGGTGCACTCTATCAGATGCTGTTTGGACGATGTAAAAGTCCACTTAGTGGCAGAATATAAGCAATCGTTTGATGTGCTAGGGAGTTTATGCAGTTAAAAAAAAAAAAGAGCTTGGTTTTATTGTAGGTTTTATGAAATGTGTCATATTGGAGCTAGTATGAAATGTGTCAGAAATGTGTTAAAGGAAACTATAGAGTAAATCCAAGAGTTGTTACATTCTCTCAGAAAGTAGAAAATGGCTAGTAGATAAAAGATCATCTTTTTAGCCTAGCCAGGGACAAGAGTTATATATTGCCAAGAACAGTCATTAAAATCTCTTTACATGAAAAAAGTGAGCAGCCTAGGTATACCATATTTTTCAGGTTTTTAAGTAATTGAATGCTGAGGTATTAAAGGTTTAGTTGAACTTGCAGTGTAGGAATGGATTATTTTCCCTTGATTTTTTGTGAATCTTGATTATACACTGGAAAGCTTAAATTATGTCTCTTTGGAATTTTAGTTATCTGAAATTGGATAGAGAAGGTCACTGTCATCATAGTCACCTTAATGAAAATTTTCTTTAAGAATTGCCATGTCCGGAGAAAATGGAGTAAAATAGGTTGTATGAGAAATAGTAAGGAAAAGCCCATTGTGCTGTTTACTTGTGTGCTATCGGCTAATTCTTAGGCTTAGAGCCGTAAAACTTCTCTTTCTGAAGGTATGGTGGAAATGGAGTCTCTCAGAAGCAGGAGCAAAATGGACTGTAGACAATAGGGTAGGCAAGGATCCAGGAAGATCCAGGTTTAACCGGTACAGGGAATGATTCTGCTGTCTTTTTGTAGCTCCTTGAAAGTGATGAAGGAGCCATATAATAGCCATCCTAGTTGTTGATAATAGTTTTGTCAAACTTAGTTTCTTCCTGATGTGGTAATAGTTCTTTTGGTAAGAAGAAACAGTAAATTGGATAAATTCTGACTTCAGTAAAACTTTTGGCATGTTTTAACAGGCTATCTTTTGAGATAATAGTTAAAGTTTCTAAAAAATGCATCCCAGTTGGAGTTATTAGTGCAAATATCCTGATTAAATTATAAATTAAACCATGGGAAGGGAGTGGTGTGTTGTTGCTTCAGAAGCTAAGATTAGAATGAAGCCTTTAGCAGTTGAACTAATGGGCAGGCTGTAGTTCAGCAGGACCAAGTACAATGTCCTGCACTTTGGTTGTACTTCACCAGCACCCGTAGAAGTTGAATAGTTAAGAAGTGGTTTCTCAGAAAAGATCTGGGTCGTTTTTGAATCTCAAGGTGAGTCAACCATGTCATGTTAATACATGAAAAGAAACACCTTATTAACATAAGAGTATGGTGTGAAACTGTTCTGTTCTACTTAGTCTGCATCAGGCTTTGCCAGAGATATTGTCAAATTTAAGGTACTATAGTGCAAAAAAGATGTAGAAGAATTTAAGTGCTTAGAAGAGATTGACAAAGAAGATCTAAAGCTTGGAAAGAAATGAAGACCAATGGAAAGATTTGATGCTGCTTAAAAGAATTGCACACTTAATTCGGAAACAGAATTTTCCTGTGCTTGTAGGTAAATGTAAAAAAAGGAAGATAATCTTTCGTGCCTATACAAGATGAATTAGACTTAGACTATAGTAATAGGCTTAGCAAAAATGTTTTAAATGTTTTCTTAAGCACCAGTATAGCTGTACATGGACAGTTGCCCTTATTGAAAGCCTTTAAAGGCAGCATAACTGTCATAAGTGACTTAAAGGTTTGGAGTTTTTTTCCCCCTCTAACACAGCTAAGAACAGTGTAATGGACTTAAGAATTTATGTCCCTACCAAACCATTTTGTTTTTAAACATGCTCCTAATTCCAGCAGCTGGGATTGTGAAGCAAATATCTACTTCTATGATTTTTGTGTTGTGATGTTCCAACTGCAGCAGAGGTTTCATGCTTCCCCCACTGGGGAAAGCTGCTGAAATCTGAAGTGCAGAGTAGTGTATACTGTGAAATCCAGGCTTTGTGATTATTCTTCTCCTGGACCCCCCCAGAAACTGAAAAGCTGATCCTATAAAAGTTTGCTTATTATGCTAGCAAGAAGTCCACAGTAAGAAAAACTGATTTACCAGCTTAAAGGGTAGTGTTGTCCCTGAATCTTTCTAAATTTTACATAAAGATGCACATGAAGGTGTAATTCAATGAAGAAGTTGCATCTTTAGTTCTTGTGCTGGTAGACTGCCAGTAATGCAAGGACTTGTCCATGGCGCTGCAGCAATGACAACAGCCAAGATCACTAATGTGTTGAAAGGAAGAATGGCCTAATTTGGGAATTCTCACCACAGACGTAAGTGTATGTTCTCAGCTGAACTGTTTGCTGGATAATGCGACTGCTGCTCCAGTACAGTCTGGTGATCATGGTGTATAGTGTTACTTAACAGAACCTGATATGGTGTGGGTTACTCTGTTGTTTTTCAGATTTGTGTTTCAGATTTGAACACTTAACGACAAAGTCACCTGCCTGCCTTCAGACTTTTTTTGTCTCATGTCTCATATGAAAGTATATGAAGGTCATATTATGTATTTACTGACAGTATTTAAAAGCATAGTTGCATATATTGGTATTGACACTAATTTATGTGAAAACGAAACAAAACTTTTCTCACAGTCTCTGTCACCTACAGTAAATGTTACTGTGCATTTCATTAGTTAGAATACTGCTTCCACATTATAGTTGTAAAAGTGGACAATTTTGCAGAGTGGCAGTTCAGCGTTGGCTTTGTTTGCTTTTTGTAGTATATCTGAATGTCTTAGTTTAGCTTTCAAAGAGCTATGAAAACTTTTACAGTAAACATATCATCTTGTAAGTGTTATCGGCCTTAATTCTTTCTTCTTCAGTGACTGTTTTTTTCTTCACATACCTGTAAGGCAATACCTTTCTCTCAATATTTTGAAAATTAATGAAGTTATGAGGAGAAAGTCTTATGTATTGACATTTTATATGCCACATACTTGCTATGTGTAGTATGTGAAAATGAGTGTTTTTATCCTGTAAAACAATGCATTTTGGTTTCAATAATAATGCCTCTTTTTTTAGGTACTTGGGTGGGTTTTTTTGTATTTGGTTTTAATGAACCCAAGGGCATAATGATTCTGGTACAACATGTGTTTTATCTAGTGATTTGTTTTGCTCGCTGAAATTTACTAGACATGGAGAGAATTTGAGTTTAGTATATCTGTTTTTGTTTATAGCCAGTTCTTTTTAACAGAAACTGTCACTTTTTAGACTTGCAAGGCTGCTGCTCATTTCAGTATTAGTTCACTAACCAGATCAACATGCTAGATGCACTTTGAGGTTATTTTAGTTCTATTCTGTTGCTTGCCAGGCTGGTAGGACTGTAGGTGATAAGAATGGGGCAGTTTTTTCTTGTTTGCAAATTGTTAGCCTTGGAAGTAATATTCAACCCTGTTTCTTTTACCTTAATGATACATTTTTACTGTTACTCTGGGCCAAATGAGTATTCTTCCAGCTGACATTTTGATGGTATATGTGAGAGTTGCTTGAGAGTGGGAATATAATGCTCCCTTAAAGTGATGAAGGATTGTATTACAAGAACTTTCTTCACAGCTGACTTTGGGAATGACTTTTTAGCAATGTGTGCTTGTGTATATACATAGAATAGTGGTATACAAGCTTAGGTTGCCTGAGGACTTGTAATGGGACATAGCCTAGTTTTGCTTTTTCCTTTCTGCTTCTGGATCAAAAGACTGGAGTTTTTAATCCCCCTAGGTATTGTATTAGGGAAAGTTAGAGCTACAGATTGCAGTTTTCCTGTTCACAGCAATCTGTTTTCTGGGCTTTATTTTTCCTGGAACCTTATTTGACAGTTTTATTTGTTGTAATCTCCAGTACAAAAAGATGAAGGGGGAGGGGGAATGGGAGGAAGAGAAAAAAAAAAAGATTCAAGACAGTGATAAGCAGGAAAGGAATGTTAATCCTTTCAGTACTAGGGACTAGCAAAAAAAAGAATATACATTCAATTTGAATAGGATGAAAGGTGCATACCTTTTTCTTCTGTGCATTAAATACTGAGTTTTAGGTGTGCATTGGCAAAGCAGCTAACGAATCTAAAGCAAGCTCTCTTAATGCTAGTAATCGCGTGAGAGAAGTATGTGTACAGGAGGCAGCAGTCTTTTAAGATGTTTGCTATGATCTGTAGTGCCATCTGTAGGTGGGACAGTTTGTGTTTGGGAAATACGTGGTGAAACTTGAATCACTGGTAGAAATCTCCTTTGACCTAATTGAGTAGTGTATTGCTAGGAAATAGTTGTCTTGTGACATTCCTTTTCTTTTTTTTTTTTTTTATTCTGTAGGATATGTTTTATTATTGTGATCGTTTTAATTGAAGCTAAAGAGCAAACACTTTTTAATTTCTCCGATTTAAAAGTAGCCACAATAATTTCATTTTAGATGTTGAAAAAAGGCCCAGTGAATGCTGTCTCAAGAGAAATGTTTTGTCTTAAGAGGTGGACCTCAATCTGGAGTGTTTTACTTCTCCTTACAGTTGAGCTGACAGATCTCTGTACTTAGTGAGTAATGGGTGGCCAAAGTACTTCGGTCTGGTCTGTGATTTCCCCATTTATCTGCACATGTGTTTAGTGTCTGGTGTGTAGAGACACTGTCTGGCTCGCTGTATTCTAAGGCTTTTTGCCAATTTCTTTTATTAAAGCAAATGAGGAATTTAGGAAAAAAGCTGAAATTATAGACATGTCAGCTAAATTGATGCCAAGGCAGAGTGGAAATGAAACTCTTGGAATTGTAAAATAATTCAGGCTTACCTGTGAGTTTGATCAGATTGCAGAGAGGTTTCAACCAGCTGAGCCTTGAAAACCTCCACAATACAAGGATGGGAACTGCAAAAATTTTCTGGTCCATTGGTTCCAAAGCTTCACTAACCTCATGGTGAAAAAGCTTTTCCTTATTTCTGATTGAAATCTCCTTTTCAATTTATTTGCAGTTTCTCATGTCTTTCCATCATGCAACATGCACTTGGCTCTGTCTAATGAGTAACCTCATTGTAGGTACTGGAAGGCTGCTTTTAGGTTCCACTGAACTTTTTTCTTAAAGCTAAAACAAACCTGGTGCCCTCATCCTTTCTTTAAGGGACAAGTCTTCCAGCCCCGTCGCCATCTCAGTGGTCCTGTGCAGAGCTTGCTCCAGGTTATCAACACCCTTGTCATACTGGGGGGTGCAAAACTGTATGCAGTATTCCAGATGCCTTATTAGAAGTGCCAAGCAAAGGGGAATAATAGTTCTTCTTCATAGTACTGGCTGTTGCTGCTACTGCAGCTCCTGTTGGCCTCCTTTGCTATTAAGGCATATTGCAGGCTCCTGTTTGGTTTGTTCAATATCTGTAAAAAGACAAATAATAGTCAATGTGAAAAGGTATAGAGTTAAGCTAACCTAATTTTCACCTACAATGTGGGAATTGGTTTTGTTTACAAAGCAAGTGGTAATGTCTTTTTAAACTTTGTAAGTTTTTGATAGTTATGTGTGACTTCTTAATAAGAAGAGCTGACAGTCTAGAGGAAAGAACTTTGGATGTATGGTTTTTAGGGGAATAGAAAAATCTGTTTAAACAGTAGCAGTTTGTATTCAAAATAGAATGGTGCATCAAGCAGTTAATTGGGATTTTAGAGGAAATCTCGGAAATTATTGCATATGTAGAGCACATATTAAAGCGGCAGGATACTCTAGTTCTGTTTTTCTATTTCTAAATTGACTGCGATATCCTTACCTGGCCTTTACAAATGCAGTCAATTGTAGCTGTCACAAGAATAAGCTGTTCCTGGGAAAATCCCGGACCTATTGCACTGTCTTCAAATACCGTTTTCAAATCTATAAAGACTCAGCCCTGGCTAGCTTGGTGAGAGGCTGTGTCAGATTGTTGTACTCCCTGTTTTCATACTGTTCCTTTATGCTTGTATCTGTATGTGTGTTGCCCATTATTTGTATCAGCTCCTTTTCTGCAGAAATGATGTGCTTGTTTTGTTTGAGCACCTAATGGTGTATAGTCTTGGGTCACTCAGGAGCCTCATTGCCTTCTCTGTGTTAAATTTAGAGTGGGCAAATGATATTTGGCTTGCTATGTATTTTTGCCTTCAATTCTTGAAATCTAGGCTGTTCGTACAATTAAAAGGATGTAAGTCTTGAACCATAGCTTAAAAATTCTTCCAGAGGCAGCCTGAATGCAAAAGCAAACAAAACACCCAGTCTCAGTTCAGGATGCATACGCAAGCAATAAAAATCTGCTCTTTCTAAAAACTTACCTTTCTCAATTCAGAGGTAAATAGAGAATTTACAAAAAAATCGATGTTAATTTGGTATTTAATTATGGGTTTGTTTTTTTTTCAAACTCCTAATAATTACATCTTGCAGGCAGGTTCAAAGGTAGCTAGATAAATTAGGTTACAGCATGTTACAATTTTAATGCTTTCTTTGCTAAAGGAGCTGAGAAAATTCTTGCAGTGATGATAGTGCTTGATCTTTACTGAGTCTTTGAAATGTCTCCTCAAATATGCTGAGGTTGGGCAATTGACATACCCTTGCAAAGTGGAGCTGAGCCTGCTTCTCTGGTTACACCTGGGACAGCTGTGTGTGTTATGCAGGTTTTCTCATAGAATCTGAGAGCAAATTAGCATTTAAATAACCATATGCGCTTTTAAATTTGTGGATGGATGAAGAAATTATTTATCTGCAAAATCAGTATTTTCCAAAGCATTGTTTTCATTTGCATGATTTATTTCTATGTATAGTTTATCTGTGCACGAATTTTCCTTTATTTAGTTATCTGGTGACTTTGTAGATAAAATCTCTCATGCTGGAAAAAGAATAAGGCTGTGAAGGCACAAAAAGTGAATGCCAAATATAACCCAAAAGAATTGCTAGGTAATTCAAGGCAAGAAAAAACATCTCTTTCCTTTGTGTTTCTCACATGAGATTCATCCTTTGTTTTTAATATTAATGCCACCAGTAGTGGTGAATGAAAATGCACTTTTTCCTGCTGGCCAAACTGTATAGAATGGTTGTTGCTGATTGTTACTGAGCTCACTTGGGGCTCACAGGACAGAAAGGTTTATTTTCAATAAGTATTAACGATGTGAACAAATTGCAATGCTTCTCACAAATTCAGTAGAATAATAGTGATTTTAATGGCTAATAGTACTATGTGGAGATGTCTAATTCCTCATAAGTGCATTAAAATGGGGCTTTTTGTGCCTTTCATGATTTTTATTCAAGTTTTGGTGTGTCCTTTAGTATTTTTCTGTTGCTCCTCACAATAGAATTTAAAAGAAAGAAGGTTCTAAGTTATTTTATGAAATTGTTTAATTCCAGTAGTTTTAGTTCTGGTTTCCTTACCTAGTCCTCCCTTTGACAAAAAAAACCCAACAAACTATTTCTTCTGAGCTCCAAATTTTACAGGTGCTTGAGTATTCAAGGAGTTTTAAAATTTGCCTTCAAGAAGCTATAATATTGTTTATTATGACAATGCTAAACCTCATGAATGCTTGAGCCTTGGTCAATCTTTTCAGAATCTATTAATTTCTTCAATGTGCAGAATTTCCAATGAAAAGTCTGCAGAAACTGCTTTTCACAGTGCTCTCCTCCTTGGGTGCTTATCCATCCGTGTACTATATCTTTGAAAGTGTGTATTGGTGTTTCCTACAACATTTTTTGCTCTACCAGTATGGTATGCATGATTGGTGTCTTTTTTTTCTGGGTTTGTGCTTAGCTGAAGATGGGTCTTGGGAGAACTGTGCAAACAGTTGCCAGGGAGGGCTTCTAATTATCATAATGGTGCACTGATTGGTAAAGGGCTCTAACGTGCCTGGGTTGTCTATGCTATTCTGATCTGTGCAGTGGATGTGTTGGGACTTTTCAAGCACGCTTGTTATGAGGCTTTCTCTGTGCCCTCTGCTCTGACTTGTTTAGTGTGCCTGCTCACCATCAGCGGTCTAATCCACAAATCCTCAACTGAGAGATGCCTTTCCCCACCTCTCTGGATTGGTCTCTTTCCACGTCTCAGTCTGCACTGGCAACCTCAAGCAAGTTATGTGCTTCCTGTGGCAAAAGCAATGGGCCTCAGGTCTTGTTAAAAGGATGATAGCGAGTGGGAGGAGAAAAAAAGGTGTGATGATGATCCTTAGTTCTGAAAGAGTCCCAGAGAAGGCAAGAAAATAAAAAGTTGAGGGAAAAGAAGGAAGTAATCACCCCTGAATGTAAGCTGGTTGTAGCCAGGATTAGTCTGCAGAAGCTTAATCTTGTGCCAAGGTGGCTGAGAGAAATTTGAGTGATGAGAAAATATTAGTGCTCTTTGCCCTTCATAGACAGAGTGTGAGGGACAAGCAGAGTTTGCGTGTGCTACTGGGGCTCCTGAAGTGAAGTTTGTGCAAGAAATGTACACGTTGCCTGACTGCATGTCTTGGGCTAGTCATTGGAGATGTTTCTGGGCAAGACACTGGACGTGTGCTAAGCCAAGTGAAAATAGGTTTCCTTTGCTTCCTGTACTTTTTTGGATGCCTGCACTTTGTCAGTTTCCCTGAACTTTGCAGTCTTCCCAACAGAAGACGTGGGAAATTCAAGGATAACTTGTATGTGGGGTATCTTGTGTCCATTCAGCTATGAGAGTAAATTACTTGATTTTTCTTGTTCTGACAAAGAGGACAAAGCATCAGCTTAACGGGTGCTTTGCTGTTCCGCTTTCTGAAGTCAGAACTTTTAAACTTTTGTCTTGGTTGAGCCTTATCAATCTGAAAGATGCATTATTTTTTTTTTTCACCACTGTTGCTTTGCAGCAGCTAAAAGGTGTTCATAGTAGAAATTCTTCACAGGCTTTGTAGATAGTGTGGAAATGGTAAGTTTCTCAAGCTTGACTTGGACACACAAGGTAAAAATCCTGGTCTCGGTGGTTGAATTCCGTAAGAGCTACTTTAAATTCTGTTCAGGGTGAACAGCATAGTTCCTACTAGTGTGCAGTCAAGCTTTTCTTTAATGGTTTTGGGGATGTGGTTTGCTTTTCGGGTTATTTTTTGGGAGTTTGTGGTGTTTTTTGTTTCTTGTTTAACTACTTCTGTTCTGGGGCGGTTTGGGGGGTTTGTCGTGACGGTCAGCTT